>NW_019291520.1:0-58387 GCF_000500325.1 Leptinotarsa decemlineata | reverse complement strand
ATACTTGATAATGGGGTCAAACCCGAAACCGGTCGTATAAATAAAATCTACCAGTGGTAATTAGACAAAAGTGTTTTTATTCATTTTAATAAAGTGAGTCTGATACCGGGTTATCTCAACAAACAATAGTTGATACATTTTGAATGTATGTATACAGAAAAAATGAAAATCATCTAGATGAACTTGTGATCCAACACTAGACAGCGCTGTTTTGACTCACCATAGGTCCCATCAGTGGTGCTAGGCTGGACCACAAATGCATTGCTGGAATCAGTTGTTCTTAAAAGACAAACCTGAGTATGTATGGGCGATGACTCCATCTATGGGATTGATAGATAACTCAATTCTTGATTTTCAAAGATAAATGAGTCCTCAAAGCGGTCAGTTGCAAAGCCAAGCTGAGGTTCAGCCTAGCACCACTGATGAGACCTATGGATCACAAATGGGTTGTGTTTGGGCTCTGGTTGCTTTTCAGTGGAACCTGCATTGAAAGACAGAGGGCGAACCTCGTTTGCGGTCAATGTTGGAGCTTGACCTTGCAACTGACCGCCTTGGGGAGCCTCGTTTATCTTAGATATTCAAGGATTGAGTTATACATTATATTACCATACTTTTGATGACAACTAGATTAGATATAAGTATTAGGAATAGGAACTGTCATGTTTGTAGTTAGTTACAAAAGTTATAAGTATTAGGAATAGGAACTGTAATGTTTGTAGTTAGTTACAAAAGTATGTTGTTGAATCATTAGCTCTTGAAGTGAATAAAGAAAATCAAAAATATAACACTGTCGATCCCATATAATGGCGTATTTGCGAGGGAAGATGTCATCGCCCTTGAAAAAATCATAAATTTCATATTTAATGAGAAGTGGCTTACAGAATCTGTGATAATTTGTGTTTTCTCGATATTCATCTTCAGTTCATTAGAAATGAACCATGCTTCAGCTCTGGTTAATATTGTAGTCATAAGCTTCTCATAAGTACAGTGGTTCTGACAAGAATTCATAAGCATCATCAGTAAAAACGTTACACATGCTTGGTAGAAGAGTATGAAAAATGTCAACATATATAGTTAATAACAGTTATTCTAAAATATAACTCTATGTCCAATTTCATGATTATCCATGGACTGGTGCCATATGTCGATTATTGGGATATAATTGAATGAAATTGTAAGAGAGTTTCCCTAAAAAAATGTGTTCGTTCTGAAAAGTTTTCAAAAGATCTTGGAAAGAAAACATATCCAAAAAGTTTCTACGACTATTTAAATAAATACATCTTCTAGAGAAAGCTTTCAAAATTATTCTGTATATAAAGGTGTACTCATATATGGAAGCATAATGTTCATTATTTCTTCAAATGTCATAATTTAGATTCAATGATTTGTTATTTGACTATTCTTTTAAAAAAATTAACATTGGATCTCACCTTATGTAAAACAATATGATCGCTCATGGTGTCATCTGCAAGTTCAGACCTTTTCTTGTCAGCCTCTTGCTCTTTTCCGAGTGGAATTTGAAATGCGTCCTTGAAATCCAAAGACACAGCAACCGATAGTATAGGATCCAAGCAACTGAATATGGCTCCCAACAATATCATTTTTCCCATTTGTGGAGCAACGGGCAACCTGGCTAAATGGTAACCAAGCGGGGTTAAATTTTCAACACTGTCCAAAGCATTTAAACGTTTGAGGAGGGCTAGCGCAATACTCAATGATTCCGCATCTGGGCTGACCATCAATTTGGAAAAAAATTCTTCGATTTTACCTGTCAAAGGAAAGATACCATGTGTTACTTCTGACTTCCAAACCAGTAAGATTCTAATATACAGCGAACACAGTGATTATGCAAACTATCAAAAATTATAGAAAAGTTTTAAACTTGGTTCAATTTATGTCGTTTCAAAAGTTTTGTCCGTTTCAATGTTCTGTGTTTTTGTAGCTCCATGTCTTTCCAAATTGAGAACAATTCGAACACTTCAACCGTTACCTCATGGCCTTTGATAATGTATACCGCAGCGGTAGACGAAACGGGCATAAAACCTGCAGATGATGACCAAAAAAACTGCAAAATAGCTTTGACATAGTTATCTCCGTCCGTGGGAGTTTAAACTCTTTGATCAATGATTCATCACTGCCATTAAAAAGAAAAAACCCAATCCACACCAAAATTTAATTTTGATTTCGTTACACTTTGAAATAATATCTAGATGATCCCATAAACTCTGCTAACTGGCTTTCTTTTTAACTGCAATCTGGACAGGTGACTTTCTTTTCAGTAAAACATCGAAGGCACATCTACTCTAGAAAATTCCTTCACACATCCCCAAGCCATTATGTTGAAACTGATGTGGGAGTATGCATTCGCAAAGTAAACATTTAGTAAACCAAACCTATCTAAACGATGTTTTAACTGTTTGATTGAATAATAAGCTGAATTGAGTTTACTGCACACTTTTTGTATGTGACTTCTCCAGGTGAGATTCTCATCTAAAATAGTTCTAAGAAAATTAACTTCTTTTGATATTTTTGTCATTCAAAATCACTAAATTACAACAGAAATCCCTCATAACGAATGATTTCATCAGCACTGACTTAGATTTATTTAAAATCAGTTTGTTACGTTGACACCAACTACTGAATTCGTCAATAACTAATTTTCATTGATAATTCATTCTCGTTTTTTCCAGAAACAGTGATTGTAGTATTGTCAGCGTACATAGTTATGTGACAATTTGATGTGAATTCAGGCAAGTCATTGATGAAAGTCAAGTATAACAATGGACCCAGAACAGATCATTGTGGAACACCTAGTTTCACATCATAAAGGACCAAACTACGGTTTTCCATGTACGATTCTATCCAACACAACACATCATTGGGAAAGCCTATTACTAGTAAGTTTTTCAATAGAAATTTGGAAGAAACAGTATCTAATGCTTTTGATAGGTCTAAAAAAAAAAAAGAAAAAACCAGGTTATTATTATCCACTTGTGCATAAATATAAATAGTTGGTAAGATGCAGATTCAATTCTGTTTAAAAATCTGTTTTTCCGTTAATCAGCTGCCGCCCCCATACGAACGACAACTCTCAGAAGTTGAGAAACTTGTGCGAGCTAAGGACTAACGAGGTCTTACCTTTTAACGTGAGATTTACTCTTCTTAAAACCATGTTGATTATTGCAGAATAGGACAAAACCAGGTTATTAAATGCTTCAACTTCTTCTTTGGCGATCGTAAATCGTTGACCACGCAGTTTACCTTTGATGTTTGGGAACAAGAAGAATTCATTGGGTGCCAAAGCAGGATTGTACAGAGGATGAGTTATCAATTCAATGTTTTGGACTGCTCAAAAGTTCACCTGTTTGACGAGTTGTGTGGGAGCTCGCATTGTTATGATGGAGAATGATTCATCTTTGGCGATTAATTTTACGAATTTCTCCAAAGACTTCATGCAAACAAGTCGTGTATCACTCAGAATTGATTGTTCTACGTTGCTCAATCGGAACAGTGACCCCATAATCCATTCGGCCGAAAAAGCAGGCGACCATTTGCTTCGCTGTGCTTCTTCCACGAACAACTCTTGTTGGATTTAGCTCGTCTTGGAATACCCACACGGTCTATTGCTGTTTTGTTTCCGTCTCATACGCATATATCCATGATTTGTCACCTGTCACGATTTTATGTATAGATGTTGTTTTTGAGATGATTTCCTGAACTTCTTCAGGTGTTACAGGAGTTAAGAAAAAACTTTTATGAAATTTATCGAAATGTTGATCAAGGTTTGGTTTAGGACAATTTTGAAAGGAGTATATAAAATAATCATTGATATAATTGCTTTTTTCTGGTGGATCTGTTATCAGTTCACCATTGTCGTTTTTTACACTTATAGAAGGGTTCACCTTATTGTTCTTATTTTCTTCAATGATTTTACAACTTTCCCCCATTCTGTTGTTTGATTNGAAGTTTATTATTTGTGATTGTAACCAGTCATATATATGTATATATTTGTAATTCATTGTTTGAATATTTAGACATTAGCCTAATGATAGTTAGGATCAAACATATTGTATATTAGCTTATGCTAAATAAAGGAATTAATACAGTAAAACAGCTCCGGCAGTGATGAACTGTTTTTTCCACTCACCAAGTTGTAAGATTTTAGCTGTTAAAATAGTCCCTTCGAGCCTTTTACAAAGAATTTCAGGCTTCAGGTACTTTTCCAAAATCATATGCCGTGCCCTGCTATACAGATGAAAACACACTCCAGGCTGTACCCTTCCGGCACGCCCTCTTCTCTGATCTGCATTAGCAACGCTCACCCATCTTATTTTCAAAGTTTCCGTTTTCAGTTCTATGTCGAAATCAGCAGTCTTGATTTTGCCACAGTCAATGACGTACACGACATCGTCTGGAAATTGATGAAAAAAACAATGAAAAAACACATTTTTCCAAGAGAAAACCAACACAAACCTATTGTAATGGATGTCTCTGCGATGTTAGTTGACACAATTATTTTTCTCTTGCCTTGCGGAGCTGGATTGAAAATTTCTTTCTGGTCTATAGATGGCATCTGCGAGTGCAACGGAAATATGATGTATCGGGAAGGTGGAAACTTTGAAGAGTTTTCAATTTTCTTTATGAGGCCCGATATTTGCGATAATCCGGGACAGAAAATCAGTACCGATCCGTGTTTCTCTTCCTACAATATTGGATAAAAATTTATTTTAAAGTTTACCAACATTAAGTCAAAAAGTAATAGTTTGAAAAACTTAATAAAAACACACTTTAATAGCAACACAAAAAGTAATAGTTCAAAAAACCTAAAAAAAACACGCTTTAATAGCAACACAAACTAAAAAATTAAAAATAATTCGAAACTAATTTAAGATTGTGTTCAACATAGATAATGAGTCCTATGGTTTTATGTAACAAATGACTTTTAATCTGAAATCAGAATAAATCCATTTCCAAAAAAAATACTTTGTTGTAAAAAAGCGTGAGGATGCTAAATATCCATTGTTATAAATACTCGGTTAGGAGCTGTTTGCCAGATTGGCACAACAAAATAATTTTTTTTTGTAAATAGACTTATTCTGATTTCAGACTTATTAACAGTCATTAATTACATCAAGCCATAAGACTTATTTATTTAAATAGCACTGTTCTACAGGTTACACCCAACTACAGAACAGGGATATAAGTCAAATTACAATACAATACAATTTCAATAAGTTATAAGGTAAAACGAATACATATAGAACTAGCGGAAGTAAAAAGACCTAATCTCAGAGATGGAACAGTAGAAAATGTCGAGCTGACAACTTGCAGAATTGCATTTGACACACGTTAAGCAGAGGTGAACGTTTCAGAATATTTGTACGTCGTGTTAGTATTGTATTATTGATAAAAACAATACTCTTTCCTTTTTACAAAACAGCTTTTATTTACGACTTCCACGTTGTTTAACAGAGTAGTAACAAAGTTTTATATTCAACTCAAGGACATTTTTATGCATCTCACACATGATCCATGAATATATATCGTTAATGTAGAAAACTTAGAAATCTGATTTGTATCGCCATCTATTTAAAATGGACCAAACTAAGGCTCAAACAGCATTTCATTTTAGCGTAACGATACAGATTTCTATGTAGATTCTTAACAGTTAGTAGATAAACAGGATTATCCACTGTAGAGGTTGGTCTAGGTACATTGAAATTGAGTTTTTGCAGAGTATGTGGGTCAATAATTAAATTATTAATCAGTTTAAAAAGAAAAATTGTGGAATGACAATCACGATGGCAACTCAAGCTATTCATAGCATGTCTAGCTAACAATGCATCATGGGGAAATTCAATTGGTGGATAGATGTTGTCTGATCTATAGGAGAGAAGTTTTAGGAAACGACGTTGTACTGATTTAACTTTCTCTATATACAACTGATGAGATGAATTCCAGATTGTGGATGCATATTCTAATTTTGATCTGACGAAAGCATAGTATAAGGTTTTCGATGTAGATGAGTGGCATCAATGAAGGAAGGAAAGGAAATTTTTGTGTCGAAGTTAACACCTAGATCGGTGAATGTGAAAGGCCGTTGAAGTGGAATATCGTTTATTAAATATTGATATGAAAATGGACAATGTTTTAGTGTGCACGTCATTACATTACATTTACTAGCATTTAAAGAAATATAGTTGTAAAAACACTGTTGCTCAACACGTTCCAGATTGAGGGAGAGTTGAAGACAGTCCTCGATGCCATTGATTTCACAATATAATTTCAGGTCATCTGCGTATATCAAACAGTTGATGTCGATGACCTCAACTATGTCGTTTCTGAAGGCAATAAAGATAATTGGACCTAGGTTGCTTCTTTGTGAAACACCCGAGGTAGCTGCATATTCCACAGACTCGAAGCCATCAAATATAGGTTAGGTTAGGTCCAAAATGAGTGGATCTATTCGACCCTCCACCGCAACCCGCAAGGGTTTATTGTGGTTCATACATATTCGCCCTCGACCAAATAAACCTTAAAGAAGCCGATTAGTTTGTATGGTGAGTGAATGGTCTTTCAGTTCAGATGGTAAGAGTACGGCTCTGTAGAACTCTAAAAGTCTGATTCGGTCCCTCGCGGGGCAAGCACAAAGTATGTGCTCTGCTGTATCATTATTTTCCAAACAGAGACGACACACACTGTCTTCTGACAGCCCGAGTCTCTGCATATGATGATTCAACAACTGTTTGGTATCGAGCTTCGAATAAATCCATAAAAATAAATAAATCCATAAATCTTCTTGCCATCCAGGTGTTCAATCTTTGTTTGACAAAGCCCATGACAGGTTCTGGTCCAATGAAGCTGCTTGCAGCAGTAGCCTCATTGCCTTCCAGGCCAGTAGGGCCAGGAATCCAGACCAGAGACAATTTGTTAAATCTTCCTATCGAGGAGAGTCGTTTTTGGTATTTTGCTACCAATTTAGAGGTTGCTCGGTAGGAGCCAAGAGCTTCCAACGCCGCTTGGCTGTCCGAGAATATTTTTATTGTGTTGTGTATGATGTTGGATTCTTTCTATCTCTCCGCACACAATTCAATAGCGTGAGTTTCCGCTTGAGATACAGTTGCATAGGTTCGTAGGCAGGTTGATATCTCTGTCCTGTGTCTACGACTGGAAAAACTTGCACCAGAACCGGAAGGTGTTATTGATCCATCTGTGAACCAACAAGTATCTGCTCTAAATATTTCCTTCTCCCTGAGGATCCAGTCCTCTCTACTCAGGAACAGTACTTTATAAGGCAGTTCGTAGTCAACAGTTGNAAAATTAATTTAAATGTCGAGTGTAGTTTAGTTATGCATTCGTTTTATTCAATCAAAACTCTCAATTAAATCAGCTCAGATTATACAGTCCACTCTATTGAAGAGTACATTACATTACAAATACAGAAACCTTCATAGTTAAACATCATCAGATGTTATATTTTTCTCTGGTACAGTCACAATTGAAGTATGGTGTTTTAGGATGGGGTGGTGTGAAACAAACTGTGCATAATTTGGAAGTAATTAACGGCCAACGTCATTAACATGAGTTCCCGCTTTCTAACGGGAATAGAGGAATCCTTGTCGAGGAAAAGCCAAAATTTCGCCATTGCACCAACATCTGTGCCCACTTTGGAGATAGATAATTACTGCAGTGGAATCCACCAGTTCACTTATTGACCAGACCGAGGCAAAAGAATTCAGATGAAAAATCAGAGAACAGCTGTATCGAGAACCAGTTTCAACATCTAACATTAGCAATGAAGAACGTAGAGCTCTGAACGGCCTACGTAGAGACAACACCATCAAGATCCTACCTGCAGATAAAGGAAACGCTACTGTGGTGATGGATACTGTCCTCTACGAACAGAAGATCAAAGAGATTCTTCAGAATCTCACAAAAATCGTACGGGACCCTACTGCATCAATTGAAAGGAAGTTGTACCAGATTTAGAAAAAACACCAAAAACGGACAAGGAGAGATCATCGCTAACACCGCACCACATAAGCCCCCTGACTTGTATGGACTACCCAAAATCCACAAGAAGGGCGTTCCGCTCAGACCAATCATTAGCTAAAGAGATTCGGCTACTCAAAACTTGTCTAGATTTTTACTCTCCATAATACAACCATTACATGGAAAAACATCGTCTTTTGTGAAGAATTCAAGGCATTTTGTCAAACTACTAAGGGCAATTGAAGTCACACAGGAAGACCAACTAATTAGTTTCGACGTAGAAAGCCTTTACACCAACGTTCCGGTCTAAGAAGCACTCCAAATCATACAGAGGAAGCTATCCGAAGACCGGAGTGGTTTGAAACTCTAGCCATTGAAGAAGCCCTCAAGAAACCTCGAGTATGGTTGAGACACCTTCATAATATGGAACCATGGGAATACTGAACTAGACGCCTTCCTGAAACACATCAACAGCGTGAGACCTTCCATCACTTTCACAATGGAGAAGGAAATCCACAACGAATTGCCATTCTTAGTACTGATTCAACTTTCTCTATATACAACTGATGAGATGAATTCCAGATTGTGGATGCATATTCTAATTTTGATCTGACGAAAGCATAGTATAAGGTTTTCGATGTAGATGAGTGGCTTCAATGTGTGGCATGAAGGAAATTTTTGTGTCATAGTTAACACCTAGATCGGTGTTGAAATGGAATATCTTGCAGCAGCCTCATTGCCTTCCAGGCCAGTATGGCCAGGAATCCAGACCAGAGACACTTTGTTAAGTCTCCCTATCGAGGAAAGTCAGTTTTTGGTATTTTGCTACCAATTTAGACGTTGCTCGGTAGGAGCCAAGAGCTTCCTACGCCGTTAGACTCTCCGAGAAAATTTTTATTGAGTTGTGTATGAGGTTGGATTCTTCCAAACTCTCCGCACACAATTCAATAGCGTGAGTTTCCGCTTGAGATACAGTTGCATAGGTTCGTAGGCAGGTTGATATCTCTGTCCTGTGTCTACGACTTAGAAGGAACTAGACATCATCAAAAATGATCTTCAATGGAATGGCTACTCCAAAGCGATGGTAGAAAAGACCTTGGCTAAAAGACAGCAGGAGCCTTGCAAGGGAGAGAAGCCGTCACAACCAGTGCTTGCACTTCCCTATATCAGAGGATTATTGGAAAGGATAAGAAGAATCGGATAAGAACAACGTCAGAACCTACTGTAGATTCTGAAATACTATCCGTAGCAGCCTCACGAAAACCAGGCCACCAAACGCGGACTGCGACTCCAAGAATTGCATTCAGCGAATATCCTGTGAGTACGGAAAATCCTATATGGGTGAAACTAAGAGGTCATTGAATTTTCGTATTGCTGAGAACAAGAAACACAAACAACGAGGAGAAACCAGCAAATCAGGAATAGCAGAGCACATTTGAGCCCATCAATATAACATCGAGTAGTCCCATGCTGAGATCATACACAGAGAGGAGTAACGGTTCAGGAGGAAATTCAAAGAAGCCGCATACATGTTGTCCAATAACGTATTCAGCCAAGCTAGCGTAAAGATACGCAACATATGGAAACCCATCATCAAGCGAAAAATGGCCAACTCCCGCCAAACGGTCACCTTCCACTAAACCAGTGAAGCGGAAAAAGGAAATCGGAGATGAGTGACAGTACTCGAATGACCCATAAATAGTCACCTCTCGGAGAAATCAGTCCTGAAGACGATTGTGGATAGTAACAATCGAAACGTAGTGCAGTAACTTGGCTTGGAATCTATCAACTTTTTATTTTTTGTTCAATTGTTCTATTTTTACTTGTATTGTATTTCATTTCAGGTTTATTTGCTTAATATAATTGTTATTTTTAGCTATTCATTTTTAATTCTTCTTTTTTAGTTCTTTCAGGGATTTCAAATCATTTTATATAATATCAGACAATGGAAGCCCAAACTAATGAAATTCAGTAAATAGGTACTTTACATGCACTATACCATGAGTCTGTGTCACCCGGTATAGTTTAGGATCTTATAATGTACAATATTTTGATTATTAAAATTACCTTCTCAACTATATAGACTAATAACTCGTAAACTAAATCCAAATTGAGGATTTCGCTATCTGGATTTTTCAACTGTTCACACACAAGTGCATCATACTTCTTCTCTCTTTCCAGGTTTCTGGCATACGGCACGATATATTCTTTGAATTCTTGCTCTTCTACACTTAGCGGACCCCTATTTTTTTGCACACGCTTTTTGTAATCCCACCTCGATGTAGCTGCAACAATGTATTATTGAAAAATCTCAAATATCAAAAAGGAAAACTGGAACCTCTGTAATAGAATATATCCAAAAAACGTACCTTTCCCAAACACCAGAACACAGTTTTATTCATCTTTTGAAAGCGCCAACTTGGTAGAGGAAACACGAGTCGAGAAGAGTATTGCAGTTCTGGTGTTTGGGAAAAGTGCTTTTTTGGATGGGATTATATCAATCACGAAAAAATGAGGGTGAAATCGTTTGTAGTATGTTTTATGCGGAAAAGAACTTACAAGGTTCAAACTGTTGGAATAATTTGCTTTTAGTTTTTTGCAAGACATCTTCTAAAAAGTATTCTGCCACAGGATATGTGAATCCAGGAATATTGATGTGAGGGCAGTTATTATAATATTTCGAAAAAGCTTCTGCATTTAATGTTGCACTCATTAGAATGATCTGAAATATAAAATGAACTAGCAGTGATGCATGAAAGGTAAAACTATTTGCTTAATTAATGTAGCATCTTTCAGTTATTATGAAATCTCTATGAGTAATTAAAATCTTCTAGTCAATGAGTTTGCTCATGTACAGTTAGGACAACGAAAGAATACACATGTGTCACCAATCTATGCATCCAACAAAGTAACCTTCAAATTTATTAAAAAGTAACCCTTTGTTATGATTTTCAATCAATTTCGTGAAATTTGTCAGCATTTTATTGAAATATGTTAAATTGTATTCCATTTAGCAATTCATATATCATGCAATTTGGAATTGAAATTTATAATTGATATAAAATTGGCTCTACTTTGTTGGATGTGAAAACATCTATTCATGCAATATAAAATGACTGAAACCGTAGAAACTTTTCAACTGTAATATCTCTCTTCGATGAACAGTGTGCAAGCTAGCATCCGAACAAAAGTTTCTGTTGAGCAATCAATGAATAGACCAATTTCAGTTTTACTAGTATTATCTAAAATTATTGAGAAATCAGTACATTCTAGATTGTTTCAATATCTTGAAAAGACATAATTATCAGTGCGCCCGACTCACGATCGGAAGACCGTGGGTTCGATTCCTGCCTCAACCAGATTTTTTTTTCGAGAGAATTTATCTGGTTAAAGCTGGTAGTCCTTAGCTCGCACAAGTTTCTCAACTTCTGAGAGTTGTCGTTCGTATGGGGGCGACAGCTGATCAACAGAAAAACAGATTTTAAACACTTAATTCTTAGGCTTAGTGATCTGGAGTACACTCCAAATCCTGAGCCTTATTCGATGCCATAACCCAATTGCAGCTAGGTTTAGATTCAGACAAAATATGTGTAGTTCTTTCATCAGACCTGAAGAAAGCATTTGATACTATGGACCATAAAATTCTCCTGAAAATAATGCATAGTATAGGTATCAGAAGTTTAGTTTATAATTGGTTTGAAAATTATTTAATGAATAGGAAGCAGTATGTCTATATTGGCGGCATAATTAGTAAAAAAAAATATGTGGGGTACCACAAGGATCAGTACTTGGACCTGTTTTGTTTCTTATATATTTCAATTCTTTGGCTACAGTAAGTTTATTTGGTGAGTCACAAATGTTTGCTGATGACACCACTTTAATTTACAAGAAATCAAAATTAATATTTCAAAAGACCTTGATCAAATATCTTTATGGCTTCAATGCCATAAAATGACACTGAATTTTCAGAAAAGCTGCTTGCTTTTCTAGATGTTTACTGATTATTCCCAGTCCATAGGACACTTTTCCAAGCTTCGAAGAGATTTCCTCTATATGTTGTGACCAGTTCAGCCATTCATCAATGTAAACACCCAAAAACTTGGTATCATGCGATAACTGAAAGGAATTATTGAAAAATGATATATCATTTGGTTTTTCCTCTGCTGTTAGATAGTTTGCAAATAGCATCACTTTAGTTTTCGACTCGTTCAATACTAACTTATTTGTTTTCAACCAGTTTTTTGTTTTCTGAAAAATGTTACAACAGTTTACCATCATCTCCGGATATGTTTCTCCCCCTGCCAGAAGGCTTGTATCATCAGCATATATAGTTATAAATTGATTCTCTACTAATTCAGATTTACATAAATCATTCATAAATATAACGAACAACAGTGGGCCCGCTACACTTCCTTGCGGTATACCTATAGATGTTGTTATAATATCAGATTTGAGGTTTTTTGAGTCTTTAGTGATACTGACTCTCTGTTGTCTGTTTGCTAAATATAGGTAGATAATTAAAATTTGCAGATGATACTGTTCTTGTATATAAGGGTAAAGACTTGAAACAACTTGTAACACAGTAAATACCGACTTTGAAAGGTATCACAGATGGCTTGCAAAAAATAAACTTCAAATCAATGTAAAGAAGACTTCTTTTATAATCATCTCTCAGAAGAACATGAAACAACAGGACATCATAGTGGAGATAGGAGGCAAAGAAATAACGAGAGTCCATTATACCAAATATCTGGGACTAATAGTCGATGAAAACCTATGCTGGAATAACCATATCACTCATGTAGAAAAAAAAAAGTAATTGCAATGGTTAGTGCCCTATATCGTTGTAGAACCTATTTACGCCCATCTTCACCCAATCAAATATACAGTGCATATTTCTTATCAATTTTTAGCTATTTAATTCCTATATGGGGTACACTTGGACAGACATTATTTAAAGAAGTAAAAATACTTCAAAACAAAGTCGTGAAAATGTTATTCAGGCTCGACTACAGAACCTCAGCTGATACTTTATACAGTGTAACCAAGATACTGCCTATTCAGGATGTTCTAGAAAACGAGCAAGGTAAATTTGCATACAAGGTTATACATGAACAAGTCAAATGTAATACCAACTTCACTTTCATTAATTAGCTTCACAAATACAATACTCGTACCCATTATAATGTCTTTTTAGAACCTGTACGTACTAATATTGGCCTAAATAATCCCATTACACTATGCATGAAAACTTATAATTCTCTTCACAAGGAAATAACACATAGCAGTATCTTGAAGAATTAAATAAAAAGTTTTTATACTAGCATACTCAACGAAGGAACGGCTTATATCTATTCAATTCTCTGTATTAATTACTATTAAGTTTTCCGAGACCAGCATTTTGGTGCTGCTTTGGATAACTTTTTTTTGGATAGTGCTATTTAAAATATTTATTGTAACCATGATTGCATTATCTGAATAACATTCTTCGAAAAAAAAAAGTTTTGCAGTTTTTCTCAAAAAATAAGAAATACCTTAAGATCGTTCCTTTTCTTAATAACCTCCTTCAAAACAGTTATCAAAAAGTCTGAGGGAATGCTGCGTTCATGAATTTCATCAAGTATGATGTGGGACACTGTGCTCAAAGAGGGATCAGATTCCATTTGTTTGAGAACAACTCCCGTTGTACAAAATACTATCGATCCAGTGTCTCTGGGTAATTTCCTGAAAAAAAAAGTGTTATGGGTTACAAATTTTGAAGAGAAATTTATTATTATTACAATTGATAACAAAATTATAACATGTTTACGAATAATTACAATTAATAGGAGAGCCCACGATGCTAAATTTCAGACAAAAAATGGAAAAAAAATGAAATTTACTCAATTGCTTCAGATATTCAGAGACGATGTCAAGTGAAACCAAATGAAGCTCCCATTCAAAAGACTGTGAGTGTGACGGCTTATAACGCCATCTCGTGGTGTTTTTCATTGATCTGAAAAACAATCATTTACAAATGTTCCTCCACCGCCAAACTTCACCGACTATTTTTGGTACTTTGATTAACCGAAATTGACAGATTCTACTTGTTCCTAATCCTCAAATTAATTCCATCAAAAGAAAAGAAATCAATCTTGCTCTAGAATGTCGAGTTGACGTCTTTTTCGCAAGTTTGTGACATTTGCACTTCCTCAACTCAGGCTGAAATCATCAAGATTTGTAAAATGCACATCTTTCGGCTTGTAAACAACTCATCATAGCCAAATCTGATGGGCTCGAGTATTTGAGACTACAATTCTGATCGCCTGTCATACAAGCGTGGCCCTATACCAGTAACAGGGTATCATTCAAATGTTTGTTAGACAAGAAAATTGACATTTTGTCATTAGACAAAGGATATCCCTAACGATAAACCAATTGAAAATCCCTTCCAGTTCGAGCACAAACAGACACACAAGTCAAACATTCTTAACGAAACCCTGTATATTTTTTTAACCATCTGATAAAATATGAAATTGTCTTTCCAGCGATGATCATGTGTCCAATTTAATTGAAAATGGCGGGGTAGGAACCATTTTGTCAAAATTTAATATGGCGGCACCATGACATCATCAAAGAAAATAATGTCAAACAAAAAGATGTAGTGAGAAACAAAATAAGAAGTTTACCTTAGCAATTTCAAAAGTTATAGTTTTTTATATTAGTAATATAGACATAACTTACTTTTCAAGCCTAATTTGGAAGCCAACACTCTCTCCTAGTTTTTCAGCCCGTTCTTCTGCAACCCGTTCTGCCACAGATATAGCACTTATCCTTCTTGGTTGCGTACATACTATTTTACAGGCAGACCCTTTGTTCTTCTCGATATAATCATCCAAAATAAACTGAGCAACTTGTGTTGTTTTGCCTCTTCTGCAGCAAGTGTTGTGTCGTCTGCATATAGAATTATTTGGTTTGTATTTACATGTTCTGGCACATAACTAATGATTAGAAGTCCCAAGATGGATCCCTGAGGGACTCCATTATCGTTACCGTATGGTTGTGATTGACAGTTATCATATTTCACGCACATTTTTCTGAGAGTCAAGTATGACTTCAGCCATGAAAGTTCATTTCCTCTAAAGTCTAAATCCTAGCGAGTATAACTTACTCAGGATTATTTCATGTTTGATATCGAATCCCTTGGATAAATCGAAAAAAAGAGCACCAACGTACTTTTTTAATCAAGGGCATGATAAGCATATTCACAAAACTCGTATAAAGCACTTTCAATCGACGAAACCCGCTAAAATCGGTGTTGAAACTTGGTTATTATGTTCAACTTGTCCAAAAAAGTAAACATCTTATTATACACACATTTCTCAAACACCTTTCATAATACCGTGGGTAATAATATAGGTCTGATTAACGGAAAAACAGATTTTTTTTTAACATGATGTTGGGGCCTCCATTTTCCAAAATTGGTGAAAGAACACCAATTTTCAGTTCATCAGGAAATTCGCTGAGTTTGATAGAACGAATAGTTAGAAATGCTACTGGTTCGCTATTGTATGAATGAATACTTTTCAAGTTTTTTGTGGAAATACAATCGATTCCTCTTAGGTTAGTATTTTTTAAAGATAAAATGATCTATTAATAATAATTGAGTGTGCAGGGAAGAAATAAACGGTGCAACTTCCATGCATTGTCGTATAGCAGAGTAAGAAGTTATAAAAGCCTGTACAATTAAATTCAAGTAATGAGAAAATATAAATGAATAATGATATAATAACATACAAGAAGTAAACGAATAAATATAAATTTTAATTATTAGTTTACATCACATCATTTGCAATTGACATCAACATATATCAAAAGCAAAAGAAAATAGAAAGGTTTATATCAAATTTCATCGTTAAGTAACATTCATCAACAATGCAGACGGTTTCACAGAGGAAGAAAGGTAATATAGTTCTTTCATCACCTGATTATGTGAGGTTTTTATATATTCTAGCAATTTATCGAACACCTAGATTCCCATTAACTGTGTGTTGTTAGTCTATGGAAGAGTTTTTATTGGGATGATTCAATGTTATGAAGGTTATAAGTGGTAAATGTTGATTGAGATTGCATTTAGAATATGCAGCTTTTTGAATAGTTCACAGCTACTCGTAATTCTTACCACCATCAATGCATCAAATTACCCTTTGATGAAATACAAAGTTTCTCTGTCATTCAACATGAATCGCTGTTACAAACATTATTGTTCCTTGGGATTAATAAAGATCAAAAAATATTTATGTATGCTGATGACTCTAATATACTGGTCTCAGAAACTAACACACGAGAGGTAGTAGTAAAGGTGAATGTCACTACAAATGAATTTTATAGATGGTATCTTAATAATGGACTATTAGTAAATGTATCCAAAACTTTTTATATGAATAATGATGTTAGCTATTTGATAACAACCAATAATAAAAGCATTCAACAACTGACTTCCATTGAATTTCTTGGAATTGTTATGGACCATAAGATGACATGGGAGGAACACCTCGATGCTCTTGTGCGAAAATTAGACACTACGTGCTTTCTTATTAGGCAGCTACAAAGAACAGTATCTCTGCAAAACTGTCATATTTAGCAAGGTATAAGGTGTTCTAATTGCTTTAAGGAACTGTTTGATGCAACTCACAAATTGTCAAATTAAAATTATTTCAGGAATGTTCTTTACATATACTTGGAAGAAAACATATTTCATTTTTTCCATGAATTTAATGTTCTCTGTTTGTACGATTGTTTCCTTTCATTAATAAACAGATGGTAGTTCTTTCAATACATAGGTACTTATATTTTTGTAGCTTTCAATGTTCTTTGACATACAACTGTTCTTTCACTAGTGACCCGATAAGAGTTCTTTTAATATATACTTATTTTATCTGTACTGCTGTAGCTTCTGTTATGACTGGTCCAATAATTTTAGATGATTATACATTTGTATGAACTTCGATGATGAATAAATTTTGATTTTATTCATTATTAAGTAAAAAATACTTTTCGTTTATACTACAAAATTAATATAAACATGCACGAGCAGTTTTTTACATATTTATGATCAAGTTGTATCTACGTACCAAAGTATTTGGCTAAGTTGCTTCCTAGAAATTTAGTTGATTGTACTTGTATTTAGTATTTGTTTCTAATTTATATCAGAAACGAAAGTAACACCTTGAAATTGTAATCTTTTCTCTGATCTACTTTTCAATATTTTGCATGAAATTTATTTTTCAAAATAGTTTTTTTTACAAAAATAATGACTTATAATGCTCCAGAATAATTTTGAAATGTTTTAATAAATTACACATCAATAATATCAACACCTTTTTTTCAAGTAGAGTTTTGACTGAAAATGTAATAAATACATAAGAAAGATTTCTCATTAGCAATAAATAGAATTTAAGAAATTTTATCACAAACAGAATGATATTCAGTACATTGGAATGCCTTATTCAGTTAGTAAAAAAAAACTATTAAAAATATTACTTACTGGTTTTGCGTCTCTTTTCAGTTTCCAGTTACCCTTTCCTCTTTCCTAAACAATAATAATAATCGTTTGTTTAGCACAAGACTAAGAAAATACAATTTTTAAGAAAAAAATCGCATATTTAGAACACATACAAATAAAATTTCACAGGTAAAATAAATGAATTCATTACATCACTTGTCGTCCAAAAGATATGATGTCAAGATTTGTAAAATACAAGTTTAAATATAAAGTAAAAGTATGTTCTAACAATCAATGCATGAAACAATATTATTGTGAGGAATTTTGACTGAAATATTTCGAAACTTTCTGAAATTTATATGTTGGTTGGTAGTTGATTGTGAGCTTGAACTAGTGAATAACTGGTAGACTGTTGGAGAACATAATGAAAATTTTTCGATACTAAAATGGATGAATCATATTACTTTCTTAGGATTTTATAGACAAATGATGAATGAAATATGATTCTTCCTTGTTCTAGAGTAGAGAAAGAATATTATATTGATAAAAAATTCATTTATTCCCAGAGTAACATAAGCTTTTGGGAAAGCAATTAATAAAAAACAATTTTTACTTTGTTTCGCCTTGCATAAAATAGTCCAATTTCTTTTCCTCTGAGTTCAGGTGGATGCCTTCCTGTATTACTTGATTGTGAGGTTCCTTCGCCTCCTTCATTAATGTTCATATTTCCATACATGTCGTCTCTTTTTCTCTTAAATCCTCTTTTTGGCATGTTTAGTACCTAAATACTCGAATACTGTAGAATAAAAATTGTTATTTTCCAGTTCAATTATTGCTGATCACCCCACTTATCGCTAGAAATTCATAACCCACTAGGTACTTTTAAAAAATCAGCGTTACAACTAAAAAACCGGGATGAATGAATATCCCATAAACGATTTCATATTATTTATTATGGGATAACCTAATTAAAAAAAAACATAAATCACCCATTAACATCATAATATGGACTGGTCATTGAAGAGAGAAAACTGACTTCAACACCTAAAAAGGGTGGAGAGATCCACGTTTTGGCAATACGTACTCATATTGACGTCATGATGTTTTACGTGTTGTATACTTTCACTGTAAATATTTTGGGATTTTGATTTATTTGGATAGGAGTTTTGAGTATTTCGGTACTTTTTAGACTTTTTGATTATGGTGATTATTCAATTAAAAGATTGGGCATAGAAGTGTTGAACAAATGCGCATTTCAAGTGCTTGTGTGTGATTGATATGTTTTCTTTTGATAATGGTAATTTTTCATTTTTCAGTTCCTGTGGATTGTTTAGACTATTTCAATCAAGACCTCATTTCGTGATTTCTATAACTTGCGTTGCTGATGAATAAGTTGAACAGATTAGTAGAGATATATAGTTTACTTGTGATACACTGTTTGGAACCTTTGGTGTAGTAATGAATATTACTGGAGTTTCTTTCCCAACACCAAACCGTTATTTCAACACCTCAACACGTGTTTCGATCACTAAGTGATGATCTTCAAGAGGAAGAGGAAACTGGTGTGAAAATAACGGTTTGGTGTTGGGAAAGAAACTCCAGTGATATCAATATATAGTTTAGTTCAATAGAAAGTCTAATTTATAGAAGTTCAGAATAAATTCAATTCATTGAAATATGGTTAGGGCCATATAATTAGTAAAGTTTCAACTATTGGAAATAATTCAAATTCATTCAAGCAAATACATGAATTGAAAGATGTTTCAACCTCAACTTCAATATTCTAAAACGAAAACACTCAGTATTCACAATTCCATCTTTTAATATTCTAAGTTCATAGACATCAAAATTGATACGATTACCGGATATGAAAAGTTGCACGGATACATATTAAGTATTTTACCTTAGTACGGTGACCGGAGCAAAGTTGCAACCTCAGCATATGTATCTCTATAAATATTGAGGGAGGTCAAAATCATCAACAGAAAGTATTGAGATATTCATTCAGTATTCATTGATCACTCTTAAGAAACGGTTCCAGAGCATTTTTAGAATGCAGCACATCTTCTTTTCTTCGATCCTGATGGGTAGCAGTATAATGTAAGTGTTTGATGATTCTTTGTATTTTTCTCAAAAATAACTATTTAATGTTAGTTCATTCGGAGCGTATTTTTTCTCGTTTTTTCATAATTAATGTCTTATTAGGTTTCTAAATGAGTTCTCATTATTTGGATGAATGAGGGTTGGGTGAAACTGCGATAAATCCTCTCGTAATAAGCAAAGCGAGTAACGGGTTCCGACAATATTAGTTATGCCATAGTTCTTTTGTGTAGTGACATCATTTCCAAAACCGCGAATGTATGTAAAAGTCTCCATATTGTCAAGTCTATGAAATCAATATAAAGAAGTAGGGTTAACTTCTACATGTTTTTCAGATTCATTTTTATAGCCACAACTCTCAAAGGTATCAGCCATTAGGGTTTGTATATAGGGAGGATTTACGAAAGCAAAGATTTTGACCGCCACATTTGTGATATCACTAGAGGAAGCGAGCGCTAAAGTTGAATGATATGACGGAATGTAAACAAAAATTATAATCCCGCAGAAACATGTATTGAAATTGGCATGCTTAACACTTTCGAGCCTATTTGTGTACCTCCGCTAGACAGTTTATTTTTGAGTTCAATTTGATGGGAATACTGAAAAGTTACATTGTCTTTGAATAAAATGAAGAATAAAACCCATTTTCAATTTACTTCAAAAATAAAATATTTACAGATACAACATTCAAAGTTTGGATTCCGTTAGCCAATGGAACGTTTGTGGTTTTCTATCAGCTGTGGTATTGATGATAACGTTGATTATAGTGGGGCCATCTTTCATCGTCAGAGCTTCCTTAACAGCTTTTCTCAATTCCGGGACATTGTTAACGAAGAACCCGCGACTGCCAAAAAGACTCATCATATTTTCGTAACGGGTTACGCTTGACAAACATCCTGGAGGCGTTCTGAAATATATACATACGTTAATACAATAAGTTTTCAGAAAACAAAAAAAAAGTTGTCATATAGTCATATCCACTGAAAATCAAGAAATTGATGAAATTCAATAATGAGTTTTGAACAAATTTGAGTATCAGTTTCTAGATTGATACAATACAATGATGGCAGCTATAAGGTGATTATTTTCACCACGAATAAGTTAATTTTTTTAGGAACCTTCAAACTGAATTGCTTAGTAAATTTTTCAGGTTCACCCCTCCATATTACAAAAACTTTCAAAATATCGAGAAACATTAACTCCTTCACAAAAATTGACAGCTGGCATATAAAATACCAACATTTTGTGAAATATGGAGGGGTACTCATCTTTAAATCTCATATTTTGTTTGGATCTAAGAATATTGAATGAAGAAATGAAGTTAGTTGGTTGCTAAATTTAGCACATAATCAGACCACGATTTTTTTCGCTTCTGCGTGCCATACACAAAAAAGTATGAAAGCCAAGACAATCGAAAGAATCCAAAAGATGATAAAAAACAACTCATTTCCCAAACTTTACGCTTAATGGACAGCAGTGAGAAATTCGTTGAGGAAACAAAGTTTCTTGGGATGACTTTTGACTACAAACTGAATTGGAGCGCCCATATTCACGATGTTAAGAAATCTTGTCAAAATGGTTTGAACCTAATGAACGTCTTGTCAAATCACACCTGGGGAGCGGACTGCAATACTTTGTTAACCATCTATCGGGCGCTAATAAGATCTAAAATAAGATTATGGATGTATTGCCCACTCTACTGTAAATAAGTCAGCTCTTGTCATTGATGTGATGTCATTCACCATGCCGCCATCAGGATCGCCTTAGGAGCATGCCGTAGTAGTCCAGTGGAAAGTTAATTTATTGAAGCAGGAGAGCAGCCTCTCGATCTTCGCGGTGAATACATGACCATTACGTATGCTGCAAGAATTTTTGATAATATAAACAACCCCGCCTATCACTATACCTTCAGTAACAGATTTCCCCTTCTTTTCGATCAAAGTAATAAAGGTGCATTACCACTCTACGCAAAAATATCAAAAATTCCTAATAATCCTGAAGTCCCTAAAAATGTCATGTCACTTGGTTTCTGCTCTCCACCACCCATCACCATGGACCATAAAGATTCCAACACCTAACTAACCGCCCACAGAAAAAATGATATCACACCAAGTTTTATCCAAAAAACTTTCTCTGAAATAATCTCCAACTACAAGGAATACAATCACTTATACACAGATGCTTCGAAATCTTCTGATTGTGTGGGCGCAGCCGTCATCACAAGAGATATGGAGCATGCTTACCGTCTGCCGCCAATCTGTAGTGTTTATACAGGTGAATTATACGTCATAGATCAAGCCGTAGCACACTGTGAAAGACTGGACGGCAACTCTGTTATCACCGATTCTCTCAGCGCAATTCATGGAATCAGACAGGTATACTCAAGCAATTCACTACTTGTCCGTATGAAGAAAAAGGTATCCAAGCTAATGCAGAACCAAAAATGTATCAAATTAATCTGGATACCTTCCCATACTGGAATCTGAGGCAATGATAAAACCGATGCGGTCACTCGGATGTTACAGTTACTTCTTCCGCAACACTTTTTGAACAAATTCCCCACTCAGTTTACTTTAATACCATAATGAAACTAATAGCAAACACTTGGAAAGAAATATCGATGGCCATGGAATGAAATAAATTACGTAAGATAAATCTCGACATGCGCTTCCAGAATTACCAATCGGCCCAACGAAGACATCAAGTCATTCTTACTCGCCTCAGAATCGGACACACAAGACTAACACACCAATACCTTATGAATAAAGAATATGCTGCGGGGTGTGATATTTGTGGTGTAATCAACAGTATGAAACACATTATCCTGGAGTGCCCAGTTTTTGAATATGAAAGACAAGAAGCAAGACTTCCCAGTGATCTCAATTCTGCCCTAGACGTGGTGAACTTGAACTCTTTACTAACCTTTTTGAAATCTATTCATGTATTACATAAAATATAATCATACCTAATTGTTCTCGCTAATAACACTTCGCGGTTGATGCGGTTATTTTTTGAATAAAAAAAAGACAGGTAAGTCGAATACCCACATTTTGGCGAGAAATCATTTCAAACTATTTCAAAACATAATGTTTTTTGTTGAAATAATTTTGTCACATCTATCAAATATTGAATATATCAACTCGTAAGATGACTATTTGAAATGAGTCATCAAAAAAAGTTTGAAAGTTAGGTGTTTCCATTGCCCATATATATGATTTTGTGCTCATTTGATCGTGCACGGCACATGCTGCCTCTAGACAATAGCGCTCTGACGAGGTTTATCTGCAGAATAAGCAGGAAAATCTCAAGAAACGTTTCACACTGGAACTGCGTGTTTGAAAATTCCATGCCATGTCGCCTAATGTGATTGGCCACACTAATTAATATTTTCAGTCACTTCATGAAAAAAAAGTTTGAAAGTTAGGTGTTTTCATTGCCCATATATATGATTTTGTGCTCATTTGATCGTGCACGGCACATGCTGCCTCTAGACAACAGCGCTCTGACGAGGCTTATTTGCAGAATAAGCAGGAAAATCTCAAGAAACGTTTCACACTTGAACTGCGTGTTTGAAAATTCCATGCCATGCCGCCTAATGTGATTGGCCACACTAATTAATATTTTCAGTCACTTCATGAAAATTTAAAAATTAAATTTGATTTAGAATGCTGTATTTTTATTAGTATTGTCCCTATTAGAAAAATACATATCACTGAACTACAGTAAAGTAGTAAGAAATAGATTACAATTTGTAATAGACCGGTAACACCAACATATTTTCTAAGGCAAACCTCGTTGCGATTCCTTATTCTTATGTTGAACGTTGAACCAATGCATGATTGAAATATTAATAATTTCGAGATTTGGGATAATTTGTACATTCTTGCATTACATTGGTAGACGGTAGTTGTTGAATTCAGCCGCTGGAGAAAACGACACCTGTCATAAGTTTCAATTTTTTATTACTCTGATGGTGAAAGTTGGGTCATATTTTGGCATGTTTGTGAAAATAATAATTTTAAATTAATAATTAATCGATTTTCCAGCAATTACTAGTTTAGAAAAAATAACGATTACTGTATTGTTGTTTTTTTTTAATTCAATACAAGATGCTTGTGCTTATGCTCTCCTCGGTATATCTAAACCACATAAAGAAAATCATATGAAATAGTTAGGTTTTTTAGTATACTTACACCTTTGCAATTTCTGTCACTTCAACGTCTCTGATTTCTTTGAATACATCAGGATCCATTCCAGTATATATTCCAGAATTGTTTACAATTACGATAGTAATAGGCAATTTATACCTCACCATGGTTTCTATTTCCATACCGGAGAAGCCGAATGCTGAATCACCTTCAACACAAATCACTCTTTTGTCTGGCTCGTTATCTCTACAGTATAATGCTGCTGCAATTCCAAAACCCATACCAACCTAAAATAAATCATGATTTATGATATATTCTAGGCATAATAAAAGAGTATGAGCAAAGTAACAATTTCTAGAGTTGGGTCAACGAAAGAATACATGTGCGTCAACAATAAAATACGCGATTTAACACATACTTTAATACAGCATCCTTTTCTTCTACAAATGCCAAAGACTGACATAACAGTTAAACTTTGTGTTTAGTTGAAACAAACCACAAATGAAATGTTCGTAATAGTCATCTTGGTTCTAAACAGTTGGAGTCTGGATCTCTTACCCTTACAGCTGGCGTTCGTCAGAAGGACAAATGAAAGTCCTCAGACTTTCACACTCAAATTCAGGAACTAGACATCATCAAAGCGATGGTGGAACAGATAGATGCAACCAACTGATCTTCAGCCTTTCCCGTTTCAGTAACTCTAACCTGAAATGTTCTGTTTTTCAGGAAAGACCCAATCCATGCCTTCATGCCACACACGGCCGAAGCCTTTCGAAATGTCTAAAAGGACAACGTGAACTTTATGATTATTGTTCAGCTCTTCGATGGTGTTTTCGACCAGTCTTAGAGCCTGTATCTCGGTGGAGTGTTCTCTCCTGAATTCGACTTGTTTGTTAGGCAGAACATTTCGGTCCTCAACTTCTTTGTTGAGCCTTTGCAGAACGACTCTTTCAGCCAGCTTAGGCGCCGACGAGAGCAGACTGATATGTGGAAAGTCATCTTCGTTTCAAGCAGGTTGGAGCCCAGCTCCCTTATCCTTAGGACTGATGCTCGTCAGAAGGACGAGCGGTTCAAGACTGATTATTTGGTGGCGGTATGAAAGTTCTCAGACATCGTTACCGCTCTTCATGGTGAACCCCTACCTGGCTGGGGTGTTTGGATGAAGATGTTGTTCATCTTCTAACGGAGGACATGAGGGCCTCATTCGACAGAGTGTCTGGGCCTTCTATATGGGGAGGGGTCGTCTACAGTATAGTCCATAGCTTCCCTGACTAACGGAGCAGACTGATATTGCTGGACTTAATTGTTCTTAAAGGACAAACCTGAGTAAGTAAGAGCGATGGCACGAAGACACCATCTGTGGGGCCGACAGAGAACTCAATTCTCGAATATCGAAGATGAGCGTGGCTTTCTGTTCTCCTGCTTAGCGCTTAGAGCCATCAATCTTGAAGTAGTCCATAGCCTTAACACCGGCTCGATCATTCAATCAATCTTGAGAATTTCTGCAAGAAGAGTATTGTGAGACAATTCTAAGATGTGCAGCAGAAGAAATACATCAAACCATTTATAAAATGGACCATTCCAGTATAATTGATTGTATGTCTGGAAGAGGAGTCACTTTCAAGTGTATCCCTCCCTCTTCAGCTCATATGGGAGAAGCTTGAAAGAGATTGTTTGGAATAGTGAAAAGAACTATTAGCAAAGTTTTCCATGATCAGAGTATTCGAGAAAAAACACTGCAAACTGTTTCGAGAGTTCGACTATCCCTACCAATGCAGATTCTCTTACCCCGAACCATTTCTTGATTGGTTATTCCGGTGGTGATGGGAAGTTAGTACCATTGAAAACAAGTGAGAAGGGAAGGGAAAATATCTCGCATGTTATCACATTCTTTGTAGAATACATCAAAACATTTCAATGTGGCATTAATATACTGTACTCTGTCCAACCAAGCAACGGAGTGCTCCAAAACATCATCATGCTTAGTGCACGTGATCTCCCAGGAAAGGCTGCTTGTTCAGAGTCGCGCTGAGATAATATGCGGCTGGGTAGAGACATTTGACATCGTGAAAATTTTAAACTTTAAAATACCGTATGTGTACATTCCACAGGCGTTGAAACGTAATTGACCACTTCGACACTGTAACAATGAATTCCCCAGATGGTTGCAATTAAATCTGATTGGCTAGCGTAAGGAATCACACGCTAAAAGGTAAGACCTGGTTAGTCCTTAGCTCGTACAAGTTTCTTAACTTCTGAGAGTTGTCGTTCGTATAGGGGCGACAGCTGGTTGACGGAAAAACATATTTTAAACAGATTTTTCAAGGAGACATGTTTATTTTACACAATGGTAGTTGTTGAATNTGTTTCAGGGATTTCAAATCATTTTATATAATAGACAATGGAAGTCCGAACTAGTGAAATTCATCACGAAACATTGTCAATCACCTTCAAACAAATTGCTGACGCTAGTTATGAACTCCATACCATTAAAGTGCGCATAACCCATATTAATAAAAACGCAAAAAAAACCGATTTTCTACCGCATGTACTTACTCAAAACTTATGCAAAATTGAAGAATATAGTATTTTCTATCTTGAAATGGTATTCTCATGCAACTACAATGAAAATAATTGGGATTGTTGAAAATGAAAAAATAAATTTTAAAAATATTTGATTTTCCACCACAATTCGATGTGGAATTTTCTCACCGAATTCCACGCGTGGCCAAATTAATATCCAAAAATTTTTTCTCGCTGATGAATATTTCTAGAAAATTTCAAATATTCAAAATATTCATGAGCTCGAAAAAATTTCCGGAATATATTTTACACTTACTGACCCTTGAGACATACCAAATATACGGTGGCTTAATGCACAGATAAATGCACACTTTAATTATGAAATATAAAAATATAATTAACTTACTGATGACTTGATAGTGTGTCATAATGTGATTTGGCTTTCCTTGCAGAAGGCTGCTCACTTTCACTTTCTAAATCATCATCTGTCAGACATATTTTATTTTCATTTATTTTTGAAAATTATTTATTAAGTGGAACACAGGTTATGTATACTGTAGTAAACACAACTGTATACACTATAGTTATCCGAACTCAGTGTGGCAAAAGAGAGAATCGCACAGTCGCTTGCGCATGGCGACTCGTCGCCATACCAGCAATCGGTTTTACGTGCGGCTATAGATGTTACACATCAAAGCGTATTCTACTTTCAATTCATTGTCCAAAGATTAGTATTTTCTTACATTTGACAATTTGAATGTTGAAAGTAAAAGTAAATATGTTAAAAATTGATTGCACCTCAACTACTGGAGAGCACTGAGATCATTAATTTTGTCCCTAAAACTGAAAACTATCAATACGCGTTATTGATATGACGCTTTTTGATAATTTAGAGGCATGTTTTATGGATATGAAATTGAATTTCAACCTGCTACTTTCAACTCACCCCCATTGTTCCAAATGTTCCAGCATCCAGTCTGTGCCTAGGTTGATTATTCAATAACATCGACCTTCCAATATCCATGGTATTAGCTCCTTCACTAACAATGATACAGTCTTCAGGCAAACTGTCAAATAAATTCTTGAAAACCGCATAATAATTCAATGGAACAGACACATCTGCAGCCATCGCCTACAAAAAATGGAACGCAGCTATATTTTTAATTATTCTCACAATTAGTACTAGAACTATGTACTATGTTATATTATCATTATCAACTTCAGATTCAATTGAACTTCCCCGTCTAATTCCCTACGCACAGATTTCATCTTCTGTAGGTTTGCTCATTCATTCCCCTTTCCCGTTTATCTTCTGCAGTGTGTCATATATATGTACAAAAATGTAAAACAAGAGTAGAATAAATTATTATTATTATCATTATTACTTTCCTTTAAGAATCAATAAAAAAAAAGGTTACTTATGTACACCTTTATTTTGAATGACCAAGTGACCCGCCAAAATTATCATTATTGGGATAACCGAAATATTAGGATTTGGTATTCTGAAAATTTCTCCAATGCTACTAATTTTTTACAAATATTATTTGTTTGCCACTTTTCAGTTCATTACCACAGTATAGAATAATACAACCAGTAGGCTCTCTTACCACGTGAGCTGCCCGAGTTGCCGGGACCTTCAACCGCTCTTAGGATGAGATTCTCATCCAACGCGTTCAGTGCTGTAGTATCGAAGGATTCGACGGGCCCACCGGCACCGGATTAGTTATAATCAACGGCCGAAAATTGATATTGTGTTCAGTTTATTCGCTGTTGTTATTATTGTTTTTAGTTTTTGTAGTTGTTATTATTGTTGTAGTTTTTTTGAACCAAAGTGCTACCGAAGTAGCCCAAAAAATTAACCAGGCATTTGGCAATGACAGTGTTGATGAACGCAGATTGTTTTGCAAAATTTCGTTCCGGAGATTTTGGCCTCGAAGATGAGCCCAGAAGTGGTCAGCCTACAGTAATCCAGGAAGATTTGAGGATCCTGGTGGAAACTGACCCATCACAAACGGTGGCCGTTAGCTCCCATGCGGTTTTTGATGGTTTGAAACATATTGGAAAGGTCCAAAAGTTCGAAATGATTTGCCCAAGATTTGAACGATCGACAAAAATCGTCACATTGCGAGGTCTCTTTTCCTTTGCTTTTGCGCAACCAAAACGATCCTCTTTTGGACCATAGTTACTGTATGGTTGTCAGAAGCTGGTGTGACCGGACCAAACCATCACATCAGAGTCCTTATGTGGGAAAATAGACTATATGTATCTGAAATTTCGTCAGCAGCAGCCGGCATTGGGCAACAGAAGAGGTCTGATGCTGTTCCACAACAACGCTCGTTCGCACGTTTCACAAAACGTTGAAGTTCTGCCTCACGTACCGTATTGCACAGACCTCTCGCCAACCGACTACCATATTTTCAAGCACTTCGATGATTTTCTCACCGGTATAACCTTCGCCAATCAGGACCAGGCAAAACAACCTTCATCGACTTTATCGAATCTCGAGCACACAATTTTTATGCGGACCGAACTAATCGACTTGTGTTACGTTGGCAAATTTGCACCGATTGAAATATTACAGTTCAACGTAGACTCATACAAACTGGTAAAACTTCTGAAACAACCTAATAGATAAAGACAGAAACATTGTACCTTAACAATTTTTTGATTTTCTTGGCATTTCTTCTTCAAAAGTTTCCACCATTCGCTACGATCACTGTAGACATAATTTTGCTTTTGCAAACCATCTGCTATTTGTCTCACCGCCGTTTTGATATCACTTTGAATGCCCACTTCAGATTTCACGCTGTTGTGAAGCTCCTCAGCGTTTAAGTCTACTTGGATGATTTTTACGTTTGGCGAAAATCTCTTGGGGCGACCAAAGTGGAGAATCCAGTTCAATCGTGCTCCCAAAAGGAGGATAACGTCTGCTTGCTGTAAAGCTGTAGATCTGAAAGGTGATTGCTTTTTTGAGATACTGGTCAGGTGATTTTGTGATATTCAGACTTCACAATTTGTAGTCCTTTGTAAGTGATATACCAATTAAAAAAAAAGTAAGATTGAGTTGCATGTGGTTCTTTATTTTGTAACGTTTTCTCTTGCCTTCATCTGTGAAAAAGTGGGTTTGGAAAACATAATTGGAAAAAAGCAAAAACAACCACAAATATGTTATGAAAATTCAACCCCTGTAATTTTGAACCCATCAAAATACGTTTATTTTGACAAATCACCATGGCAAAGGAGGTATTTTAGTGACAATTTTTTCTCGTGGGATACCCAACAGCGAATTATACTGAAACTTTTTTAACGTTTACAACAGACCATTTTTGACAGCTTAATGGCGAAAATGCAGGACTTTGAATGTTTTCAATTGAGGGTCTATATCTGATAAAATATATATAATATTTGGACATTAATTTGATCACCTTTTTCCCATTCAGTACTTTAAATTTTGCGTAGTTTAGATGCAAATATTCGTGAACAATTCGGAACTCTTCAAGTTGGAGCCATATCATGCAAAGAAGTAACTTTCAGACACAAACTGGAAGAGAGTCCTCCTGAAACAGCTACTTTCATATAAACATTGAATTACACGAAAGAAAAAATTCTTTCGAAACAAATGAACACTGAATTATACAGAAGATTCTTTTCTCTACTCAGTACTCTACTGAGTAGAGTTCTGAGTCCCCTTTTTTTGTATCAAGATGGAGTAGTAGAAAGCCAAAAACTTCAATTCAATTTATATCATATCAGACAATGGAAGTCCGAACTGATGAAATGCACATTGAAATTAAATTCATTATTACTTGAAATCCTGACTAACCTCTCAAGATATTGTCTGGGAAGTCGAGATACGCTGCTCCTGGTCTGCCAGTTTTTGCAAGACGAACAGCTTTTTCTACGTGAAGCGGAATCAGGGAGATACTGGCAGGTCTAGCGGAATATTTGCAGTAAGGTCTTGCCAATTCCACCNACATTCAATGGCCTCTTAGTTTCACCAATATAGGATTTTCCGCACTCACAGGGTATCCGGTAAATGCAATTCTTGGAATCGCAGTCCGCGTTTGGGGGCCTGGTTTTCGTGAGGCTGCTACGGATAGTGTTACCGAATCTGAAACAGGTTCTAATGTTGTACTTGGAACCAATTCTTCTTATCCTCTCCAATAATCCTCTGATGTAGGGAAGTGCAAGCACTGGTTGTGACAGCTTCTCTTCCTTGCGAGGCTCCACCATATTACTCCAGACAAGTAAGAAACTATTTGGATACAACTTTTCCCGGTCGTTGGATTGGCCGTCGAGGTCCTACAGAATGGCCAGCCCGCTCGCCAGATTTGACACCTTTGGCCTTTTTTTATGGGGCTCATTGGGTGCAAAAGATGAAGAAATTGAATCTGCTTCAATATTGGATACACGGCAGAGAATAATGAATATTTGTAGAGACATTGACGTTACTGTGTGTTCGAAAATGTTCGGCGTGAAATATCGGATAGGCTGTTCATTTGTCAAGAAATTCAAGGCAACCATTTCAAGCATCTTCTGAACTGACCTCAAGCTTATTACCTTATATTATGTAGTTAAATGTCAATGTATCCAGGCAATTATTAAAAGTTCCGCCATTTTGTAGTAGTTAAAGATATTAACATTAAATTCTAGGGTTGTAAAGCATTTGTCAAGAGCTTCAAAAAGATGTGTCACAAGACCTCCCTTTCCATTAAATTTTTTTTCCAGATGGCGCCCAGTAGCCATCTTGAAAGTTTCATCTGTCAATTTTACTTCAGAATGAAGTATTCATGCATTGATTTCATTATTCTATATTTCAATTTTTTGAGTTGACCCGTTCAAAAAATAAAAGGGGGGACATTAAAGAAATACACTGTATATGAACAACTGACCATATCAACATTTTATAAAATTTTATTCCTATCATTCTACTTGGTATTCTGTTATTTAGCGTCATTCTGTATCTTCCTAATCATCACTTGAATTCATTCTTTTCCATCACTCCAAGGTAGTTGCAAGTCTTGACATTTTCAAATTTGAAGTTGCCAGTTATTGAGCACTTCTCTTTGTTTAATAATTTTTTTACTTACTTACTTACATTTTGATTTTTCTCATTTATATGCAGTCTATATTCCTATGCTTCAGTTTCTTGTTCACTACTTGATTTTCGCAGAAAGTCGAGAATATATGAATGACGCTCATTCTGGACGCCGATGAAAATGTCGAGAAAGTGAAAAAAATTGTTATGGAGAATTGTCGAATGACTTCAAGAATAGTTGCTGAGGATGTCGGCATATCGGTTAGCTCATGATATGCAATTTTATCGGAAGTTTTGAACATGAAGCGTGTGACAGCGAAGTTCGTTCCAAAATTGAAGAATTTTGACCAAAGAAACCGCCGCAGGAGCATTGCTCAAGAATTGTTGAATGACGTCAACGGCGATCCAGATTTGCTTGAAAGCGTCATAATTGATGACGAATCATGGGTATATGATTATGACATCGAAACTAAAGTCCGATCGTCCCATTGGAAGAGCCCAGGAAAAGCAAGACCAAAAAAAGCACGCCAAGTTCGGATCAAATGTTTTCTTCGATTACTGTGGCTTAGTGTATCAGGTGCTCTTGTCACATGGTCGTATGATCAATGTTATATCTTGAAGTTATGTATATTCACGATGAAGAAAAAGTCAAAGTCGTCTCCGCAATGTATTATCACCCTCTGATGTTAGAACGGTAAAACCATCAATGAGTACATGTTTCAAACCTATATAGGTTCATCTTCAGCTAATTATTTGAAAATTCTACAATAAAAGAAGAACAGCATAACAATATAAGAACTTGGTTCTAAATCATCTCAATGTTAGAACATCAGTTCCCTCACACCCCCATTAGACTGAGAGGTATGACATTTGAACTGGCTAACCCAAAAACCATTGAAGGTTATCCCGATATACATTTTGTGGGGTCCAATGACTAATCCATTAGTCATTGGTCACTGGTTAGCCAGTTCAAATATCATTCCTCTCAGTCTTATGGAGGTGTGAGGGAACTGATGATCTTACATTGAGATGATTTAGAACCCAATTCTGAAATACACAAAATGGAGAAGGTCCATTTACCGCAACTGAGAGACGGGGCAAGGTTCATCGATTCAATGTAACAATAGTTAATACAATGAAGTATGAAAATACTTACATGGGGAAGAAGATTTCAAAATGGAGAAAAGAAAATTATCACATGTTACCAATTAATAAATAATTGGTCACAATGACATATTAATAGTAATGAACATTTTATATTTAGTAATATGAAGGAAGTTTATAACATCCTAGCTATTACTGAAGTATTGGAGGATGAGAGCCTTTATATCCACTAATTATTATCAAAATAAAAAAAACCCACATTACATTATGTGCCGCTTGAGAGAAGAAATACGAAGAAAACGTTCGGTTGTGTGAAAAAATAGTTCATGGCTTTTGCATCACGATAATGCACCTGCTCGTTCGTGATTGCTTCTTTCTGATTTTTGGACAAAAACAACAGCATTATCATACCTCAGTCACCGTATTCACCACATTTGGTCCCGTGCGACTTTTTCCTGTTCCCAAGATTGAAGAGACCCATGAAAGGACGACGTTTTGCGACGATTGAAGAGATTAAAACCGAATCGCTAACAAAGCTCAAGGACATACCAAGAAGTGCATATCAAAACTACTTCGAGAATTGGGAAAGATGATGCAACACGTGTATTTATATCTGAGGGAGACTACTTTGAAGGGGACAAAATAGAAATTGATGAATAAACAAATATTTGAGTCAAATTAAAAATGAGTTTATTTTTTGAACAGACGGCGTACATAGTCGAAGATGTTGATGTTATTAAAGAATATGTATCATAGACACGTTCAAAGTCAATAAATATCACGTGGACTTATCTGATGATTTTTTAGGAATGAACAAATTGAAATAGGATGTATTAAGATATGTTTTTATGTGACTGAATTTGAATAATGTTTGTTACACATATGAAAAAATCTTTCAAGCCATCATAAGGTTCCAATAGATAGATAGAAGTTTATTGATCAGACACCAATAAAACATTGGATTGACAAGTCAAAATACCTTAGTTACATTTTATTTATTGCTAAAATAAAATATAAAAATTATTAATGTCTCAAATCATTCCTTGGCATGCAATCACAAGTTTCCGAATCTAAACGATACGGAAATTCTGCACTATGCAAGGAAGAGTTGCAAACTCAATTATTTAGAATCCTTGGAAATTTAGAAGCATAAACATTGCGGGTGCAACCTGTTAAATGATCAAATCGATTTAATTTACCCTCCGGTTTTTAAATTGGCACATCCGCATTGTGAACTGTAAATTCAGGTACTCAATGAATGAATCATTGTTAGTTTATTGTATTAGTTTGAGAATGTCCATATAGGACGAAACTGAATTAACGTTAGTTACAATTAAAAGTGGTAAAAAACATAGAAATTTTCATTTCTATTTTCATTATGATCTCCTCCCACGTAGTAACGGCTACATCCATCAATTTATTAAATCTCTTTTCTCCTCCGTGGTTGAGTATTTGTAACTAGGTTTATATCATAGTACGTCAATGACATCAACAACAAAATAAAAAATCCTCATGTACCAAAAAATATTTTAAAAAAATATTAAATTTGCCAATGCAAACCACAATGACAGTATTTTTAATGTATACTAAATATAATTTTGGGTGGCGGCACTCAGAGTCGGAACAATATTTCAGATTATTATCTTCCGAATTCAGCCAATACCTTTCTTGATAACATGAACATAAATTACTGCAAAACAAATTGACAGATATGTATCTTACGAAAGTCGAAAAGGGTAACATATTAAAATTTTGTTTTCCAATAATTCTGATTTTATAAGACGAAATTTTAAAATCATTTTCAACTTTCGAAATTGAAAACAAATGAAAAAATATGTCGCCCCTTCAGTGGTTCCTCACTAACCTGATTACACTCCTGGAATCCCCCGATTCCTTCATGATCTACAGGGGCAGACCCACCGATAACCAGTACCGGCCAACAGTTGACTTGGGCATTCGCCAGGCCTCCAAAGGTGTGCAGCAATCCAGGACCGGACACGACTAAAACAGCTCCTGGAGTGCCAGTCAAGTATCCCATAGCCTGAGCCGCGTAGCATGCTGCCTGCTCGTTTCTCATCCCGATGTAGTTTATCCCAGCCATTTGTAGAGCCATACTTAGCTCTATGACTGGGTATCCGATGATTCCGAAGACATAGTCGATGCCCTGAATGAATGATTTTTTAGTTACAATAGTTTTTTTTCGGTGACAAGGGTTTATTGTGGCTCACACCTATATTTCGCTCTACAAATTCTAAGGTTCAGATGAGCAGTCTAGTTACAGTGTGTATATATAGACAAAAACATATGTACATATCTCCCACATACGGGAGTTGGTATAGGGGGAAATAGGATAGGTATAGAATGAGTAGAAGGGCAGGAGCAGGGCAGGAGGAGACTTCAATGCTGAGATCTAGGATATCTGTAAAAAAAAGTCATCTCATAGCCCCACGGTAGGGTATTGGAAACCTCCCCGCTGAAGATGACGGGTGGATCTCTGCCCAACAGAGCAAGAATTGTCAGGATGTTGCACTTAGATACTTGATGGCGTATTGTTGCTGTTGTTCAGTATTTAGGTTTGCCTATAATCTCCTGGAAAATGCTCATGCAAAAACCAGGTTAGAGTAATTCTCGTATCACGGGTGACCTGTGAACCATCCTAGCTAGTTTTCTCATGAACTAAATGCGATCGTTTTTTCCGACTGAAACAGTTTCTTTCCCGCAAAAGGGCGCAAAAATAGAAAGTTAGGTAGCTAACATTGGCATGCACGGTTTCCTTATGAAAATACCTTTTGAATGATGTGTCACACTTACTACTTTCCTTCAAATTGTTTGGGTGATAGTGACCGAGGGGTGAGGGAGAGGTGTGACAGTTGAGGTTATGAAAAAAAGATGTCCCACTTGAATTACAAATCGACGTGTTTTTGCAATCCTTTCAGAAAACATGTGTTTTGAAGATATTCGATCTGTTTCGTTTTCGTTGCCGTTGACGTTCCTCGTCAGCGGGCCTTTCGGTAAAAAGAACTTGAAAAATGTATGAGACAGCCTTCTAATATGATCAGTAACCCTCTGAGCTTCAGCCAGATCTAACAGATCATTCAATGAAATGTATCTGTCACTATTCGTGCAAATACGGAGCACCTCATTCTGCAACGTCTCCGAGTCTCCGCAAAAGAGTTTTCTTGAGGCTACGGAGAATACGGAACAAGCCTACAACATAGCTGGTCTAATGCCGATTATATTATTTGGTGATCTTATAGGCCAGATGGCAAAGTAAAACTCTGAAAACCCCATTAGGCACCGTTGAACATTGATTTAATTATTTACCTCACTCTTTATTTATTTTGATTTGATATAAGGCATTTGGGTATTCTTACCTTCCACAATATGAAAAATTTGAAAATTGATTGACACTTTTATATTAACGAAGAGCCGAAGCTACTGAACTTAGATTCTTGAAATATGCAGGTAGGTTCTTTGTATAGTGTAAATAAGCATCAAGATAATGTTTAACGAAAGTCATTTCTTGTGGAGGAAAGTCAGTTTTTTGTCGACTTTCTTGGGGTATTCTTACCTTCCACAATATGAAAAATTTGAAAATTGATTGACACTCTTATATTAACGAAGAGCCGAAGCTACTGAACTTAGATTCTTGAAATATGCAGGTAGGTTCTTTGTATAGTGTAAATAAGCATCAAGAAAGGGAATAACGAATTTCTACCCCTAAGGGGGAAAAAGAGGGGTTCAAAGATTGTTTTGGATTTCGTCAGTTTTGAAGTTGGAAACCTGAAGTTTTGGGTTACTAAGAAAATGTAGATATTTGTTTAAAATGGTCTGTTACGAAACTTAATGTGACAAACCAATGTCAACGCGGGCAAGGCCGCAGGTAGCAATTCGTTGTTTATATTTCTCAACATCTTCGACAGGAGTTTTGAAATGTGAATTGTGTCAATGTTGTTGATCGAATCCTTGAAACATTGAATGTAGTACAAGGTGTTCTCTGATATCAGTCTGTAACTGTTTCGCCACTATTCATATATTTCTTCAAGACCAGTACCTAAGTACAATCCATTTCTACGGAGCTGGTCGAAATACACTTCTCTTCAGATATGAGAAAATACGCTGGATTTATATTTTAGGTTTACGTCTCTCAGAGTGAGGTTCATTCAGGTATATCATAAATGTAATTTTTTGTATCTTCTTCTGTGTTGTTAGGTTTTGTATGTGTGAGTATAGATCTCAATGTATTTTTTGTTTTGTACGAAGTTCTAACATCATTTCTATTTCCAATTCATCTTATCTTTTCAGATAAGACCACTAAAAAAAAAGCTAAGTATGAATACTGAATTTTTTCAATTTGTAAGCAAAATTTATGAATACAAGTAACTGACTAATTGGACTCTTCGGTGGTTTACATTACGCAGAAACTTTTCAGAGTAAAATTTTCAGTTTGCCCTTCATTACACTTCAGCAGATTCTTTATTGATTCAGCTTTGTTTATTTTTATTGTGGGAGGTTATATTCCATAAGAAGTATTAAGTCCTTCAAAAAAAAGAATGTCACAAAATATCACAGAGTTATTTATGATTGAAAACATTCTGAATATATTTTTTCCAACGATATCTATTAATCCTCCTTGATAAGTAAGTCTCATGTTCGAATATTCAGAATTAGAAATTGAAGTGTATTCAGATAAATATTTTCCAATGGTATCAGTTGAGATTCAAACAATAAATTGTATAATTTCTACAGTAAGAGGACAATTTTCATTCGAGTTGATACTAGGTTGGTTCAAAAGTTTTGTCCGTTTTTGTAGCATTATATCTCAATAAATATTTATTCTACTGTGTCGTGATATACAGGGTGGAGCACCGAAAACGAAACAGATCGAATATCTTCAAAACACATGTGTCCTGAAAAAAATGCAAAAACACGTCGATTTTTAATCCAAGGGGGACATCTTTCTGTCATAACCTCAACTGTAATATCTATTCCCCCACCCCTCGGTGACCAGCACCCAAACAATTTGAATAAGGAAAGTAGTAAGTGTGACACATCGTTAAAAAAGTAATTTTATAAGGAATTCAATTTCAATTACCTAATTTTCGATTTTGGCGTCTTCCTGCGGAAAAAAACCGTTCCGTATTCCAAATTATGATACTTCATTTGCAAGCTAATTTGACATAAATTAGGTGACAATGCATTATGAAGTTTTTCTAGGAAAAAAAAACAAGATGGCGGCTTCACAATGGCGGACAAGATTTCCAATTATGTTCCGACTTGATTCAAAATTGATGAGTGGTGGATGACAAGGGTCGGAAATTATGAATTGTTTTTCAATGCAAAAAATCAAGATTAACCCGACACCGAAAACGAATTATTCGAAACACATGTGTTGTGAACATAATGCAAAAACACGTCAATTTTAAATCCAAGGGGAACAAATCTTATCGTTACCTCAACTGTCATACTTCTCTTCCCACCCCTCATACAATTTGATTAGGTAAAGTACTAAGGATGACACAGCATTGACAACGTAATTCCATAAGGAATTCAGACATGTGAGGGTTCGCTACTTAACTTTTCATTTTGGCGCTCTATTGCAGGAAAAACAACTGTTTCGTTTTTCAATTCACATTTTATTTGAAAGGTAATGTGAATAATTCATGAAAAAAGAACAACCATTGAAAAAATAACATAATCCAATCATCGCAAACTACTTTAATTCACAGTAGATGCTCAAAGTGTTCGCTATGAACTGCCATAAATGAGTATAAGTTATTCTCGAAACGCCGTCTGACGTTTTAGAGCATTTCTGAAGTTATTTGATGACATTCGTACCTTTGAAATAACAATTGACTTACTACGCCTATGTATTGATATAATGAAAAACCTTTTGTTTCAGTGTTCATTTATGTCAGTTTCTTGACAGTAGTATGTCAGGTACATTAACGAGTGAAATAAAAAAGGCTTCATTCTATTCAGGATAGGGTAGAAATAATTGAGTATTATTTCAAAAATAATGAATGTGCCATAATTACAAATTTCGTCCGCCATTTTGGAGCCACCATCTTGATTTTGTGCATTAAAAAACAATTCATAATTTCCGAACCTGAAAACCACCACTTATCAATTTTGAAGCAAATCGGACTATAATTGCAAATCTTGTCCGCCATTGTGAAGCCGCCATATTGTTTTTTTCCCTAGAAAAACTCCATAATGCATTGTCACCTAATTTAGCCTGCGAATGAAGTATCATAATTTGGAATACGGAACAGTTTTTTTTTTCTGTAAGAAGGTACCAAAATCGAAAGTTAGGTAGCTAAAATTGAAATGGCTGAATTTCTTATGAAATTACCTTTTTAACGATGTGTCACACTTACTACTTTCCCTATTCAAATTGTTTGAGTGATAGTCATCGAGGGGTGGGGGAAGAGGTATATGACAGTTGAGGTTATAATAGGATTACAAATCGACGTGTTTTTGCATTTTTTTCAGAACACATGTGTTTTGAAGATATTCGATCTGTTTCGTTTTCGGTGCCCCACCCTGTATATTGATCGATAGAAATTTTGTACTCTATACATCGATGCTGCTCTTTTTTTCCAAATTTTTTTTATTCCACTCGAGCGCAATTCTCCAAATGAAAGAGTTCTTAAACAGTGACGTTCAGGACAGTGTTTGGACACCGATGAGCCACCCACGCCCTTCTGAAAGGCAAAATACACCAAAAACAAGACCATGGTTACTGTATGGTGGGTAGCGGCTAATGTGATTCACTATAACTTTCGGCAACCGGGCCAAACCATCAAAGCAGAGTCCTATCCAGGGGAAATCGACGAAATGTACCACAAAAATTTCGTCAGCAGCGGCCACCACTGATCAAAAGAAGAGGTTCAATACTGCTCCACGACACAGCCCGTCCGCACGATTCCCAAATCACCGTCCGGAAATTAAATGAAGTGAGCGTTGGAGGTCTGCCTCACCCACCATACTCATCTTTTCAAGCACCTCGATAACTTTCTCACTAATAGTTTTTCGCGTGGCGACTCATTAAATATTCAGACACAGTTATAAATCGTACCTTATTAGTACCTACGTATTATGGTAGAACAGAAGGTACTTTTGGTATTTTTAGAATTCTTCATAAAAATAATGATAATTTTCGTGAGATATTTGGTGCCGCCAGAAAGTATGCACCTTACAGAAAAAATATGTATTGCTAACTTCTCAAAAATGTTTTCCTCCTGTATGAAATTTACATTTTTTGACTTCCTTTTAAAAAATATAGAAACTGATGTATGCAGTGCAGGTCACAGAAAAGTACAAAGTTTTATGAAAACCAACCAATGAAATAGACTACTTCATCTCCTGAAGATGCCATTTTGATAGGTGAAACTCGCGTCAAGAATATTGTTGCAGTTCCGGTATTCGGGAACAGTGCATATTTCGGACTAATAGTCCCTAGTTTAGGTATTTAGTTAGATGACTGACACAGACTACGTAGACATCGTTTCCCTAATCGCAAATAGTGAAATTCGTGGAAAAATACAGTTTTAAACAGAGTTCCTCATGTGCTGTTTTTTGCTAGCACCTTGAGTTAGAAAAACCAACTCTGTGCGCTCCTGAGCCAAATCCTAAAGCCGGCACTGCTCCTGTGAAGTATTTAATTTTCACTTTTGACTTTTGCACTGACAGTCGACAGTAGAGATGTGCTTTTGCCTAATTTCTTTGGACTACTAACTAACACAATTCCGACTGACATTCAATGTGCGCAAGCCCTTATAGAATGAATGGAATAAGATGTTCATCTGGGTTACTCAATCTTAATAGGGTTAACCATGTGTGAATAACTGAGAATTGAAAATTGTTAATTATCGTAAGTAGGTGTAGTTGCAAATCCTTTCAAAAAATACTTACTTGTTTCTTTAAAGCTTGAGCTATAACAGTGTTTCCGTCCACTTCGCCCATTGTAGATATTTACACTGTGTCAGCAAACTGAACCTTGACAAAACACAAAACACTGATAATAATAATCGTTAAAAATGTACTCATCCATAAAACAAATAAAAGTTTATACAAGTTATATTTAATGGGTGAACCACTTGAAAAGTGATAAGTCTTTAAAAGGAACACATTCGCTTTGGAGTAGAAGTGTCGAAGTTCATGTAATTGTTTAGTGACTAGCGACTAAAGTCAGGTACTGATCTGCCCAAATTGACGAGATAACATTGAATGCTATCTACCATATGATTTAACTATAATAACTTTTGTAACCTAGGTATAATTCAATGTGAAAACTTTATTTTACGAACTTTCATTTATTCCCAACAAAATAATTCATACAGAGTGTACAAGAAATATTCATATATAATGAGGTAATTCCAAAGGGAGCCATTTCTCAATTGGTCAAATTAATAACAAAAACAAACATATATGATTGAAGACAAAATGTAAATAACCAAGAAAAGTACCAAATAAACATAACTGCGTAAACGCAAGCGAAACATAAGTGGAACCACCTATTGATAGATAGATAGTTGTTTATTGACTACGTTTTATAAAAAATTATATTTGTAGCAGGTCATGAGGTATGGACAATTTGTATGTATAAAATAGTAGAACACAGTATGCACTTAAAGACAAAAAATCACATAGGCATAAAACATTATAAGTATAGATAAAATTTGCCAAGCAGGCAATCAGACAACTAAATTATTAGCTGAGTTTATTAGCGAAATATGGGAGGCAGATCTGTATCATATGTGCAGAATATGTATCATAAGTGTGTGACAGACAATAGGACAAAACTTTATATAATGCAGGCCATAAATTCGTCAACTGTGTAGAAATAGTGGTGGGAGCATATTTTCTTGACTTCTGCTTTGTATTGATTATAATTTAGGTTTTTAATTTCGTCAGGTAATTTGTTATATATCCTAATATCAACAGAGTTTCTGGCTGACTTGCTCAAACGATGTCTTGGTTCTCTTAGCAGATTTTTATTTCTGGTATTGTAGTTATGGAACTCCGCATTAGTTGAGTAGGCATTTTTGTTTTTATGTAGTGAGTGGTATATGTAGTAGTGAGTGGTATATGTATAGGGAAGGTACATACATTATTCCATACTCGACAAACAGCGGCCGGCAGTGATGCCTATGTCCTGCAACTGTTATTTTAACACCTCGACACGTGTTTCGATCACCAAGATGAAGATGATCATTTGGTGATCGAAACACGTGTCAAGGTTTTGAAATAATTGTCTGATGTTGGGAAAAAACTCCAGTAATATTCTTCAATCTGAGATAGTTCTTCAGATACTCCATTCTAGTTTCTGACAGTGAAAATAAAATTATTTTTCATTTTGTAATCAACAAAAAACTAACAACAGGGATATTGTTTCCGGCTACAAAACTTCTGTTAATTAATTGGCCAAAAAACATTGTACATCAGAAAAAGAGTTCGCCAAAAATCTCCTGAGTTTACCAAAATTTTTAAAAAACTATGTGGTTATTACTTTTGGAATTGTAAACATACATTTATTGAAACATGTTACTATTAATCTCACTACATATTGGTATAATTTCGACATTAAAAGTAAACACCATTCTATCCAGCGGTTTCAGATTCCTCCTTTGGATCTCCTTTCTGATTCCACTCCTGTATTTTCACTGATCCAAATATTATCCAAATCGTTCCCATCACGATGTAAACAGATCCACCAATTTGGAAGGCAGTTCCCCATTCTTTTATACCGCTCTGCAAAAATTCAAATACAGACACCAATTGTGACAAGCAAATTGAACATTCGGCTGTTTTTATGGTGCGAGAAATTGAGGTGAAAATTATTTACGGATTGTTAGCAAGCAAAGTATGCACCTGACTATACGGAGTAATAGGATGGAGAGGACTCCCGTCTGAATCCCAAGAGAATAAATATTAAATATGTTCGGTTTTTTCAAAGCAATATGCCACTTACGTAGTTATGGATTAGTGCCCCTGTAACAGCCGGCACTATGAACCCAGTCGATCCACCAATGAAACTGTTTATACCATAGATGGTACCGGCAAAGTTCGGAGCCAAATCTTGAGGGTTTTGTAAATTTGTGTGAACGCAAGCACCGTTCAGGCCCAAGCTGAATGTGAGTAGCACCATAACCGGTATCCAATTGCAACCTACGAAACTGATGCCAATCAACAGGATGCCGGGTATTATGTGAGCTGAAAAAGAAAATCGAAAGGTATGATAGAGATATAATGAGTAATTTTTTTGCTGGTATCTTTTTGGCAACAGTGTTTTTGAGAGATCACGCGTGAATCGTATCTTATGTGTCATTGTCAAACTTGTCCAGTTTGGTCTATAATTCAACCATGAATCGACTTACGAATGAACCACGCTTGCAATTTATTGAATTTTATTATCAAAATTCATGCTCAGTGAAGAAAGTGCATCGAGTACTTCCTTCAATTTATGGGCAGTTTCGTCGGCCTACTGAAAGAGCTATTCGAAAGCTTGTGACTAAATTTCGAACCCAGTTTACATTATTGGACATTAAACCACCAACACGTATACGTAGAGTGAGGACCGAAGAAAATATTGCGGCTGTATCCGCCAGTGTTCGTGATGACCGTGAAATATCGATTCGCCGCCGTTCGCAGCAATTGGGCCTCTGTACTTCCACTACGTGGAATATTTTGCGAAAGGATTTGGGTGTAAAACCTTATAAAATACAGCTGGTGCAAGAATTGAAGCCACACGACCTCCCACAACGTCTTACATTTGGTGAATGGGCGCTGGCAAAGTTGGAGGAATATCCACATTTTTATCGAAAAATTGTGTTCAGCGACGAGGCTCATTTCTGGTTGAATGGATAAGTTAACAAGCAAAATTGCCACATCTGGAGTGAAGACCAGCCACGAGCATTGTAAGCGCTACCGATGCATCCTGAAAAAGTCACTGTTCGGTGTGAATTATGGGTCGGTGGCATCATCGAGCCGTACTTCTTCAAAGACGACAATGGCCGGAACGTTACTGTGAATGGCGGGCGAGTGTGATGATTGACGACTATTGTTGCCCAAAATGGAAGAATTGATCGTGCCTGACATGTGGTTTCAACAAGACGGTGCCAAATGCCACACGGCACGCGAAACAATGGCCCAATTAAGAGCGCCTTCGGTGAACAGTTCATCTCACGTTTGGGGCCCGTCAATTGGCCGCCTAGATCGTGTGATTTAACGCCTTTGGATTATTTCTCGTAGGGTCATGTTAAGGATCATGTCTACAGGGATAAACCAGCAACTACTGACACTCTGGAAGCCAATATTGAAACATTTTTACGTTAAATACCGGTCGATATGTTAGAGGGAGTGTCCCAAAATTGGACCTTGCGCATGGGCCATCCAAAGCGGAGTCGCGGACAACATTTGCAAGAAATCATCTTCAAACATTAAATTATATTGATCGTTCTATCGATTTCAATAAAGATTTCAACAATTTTTGTGTTCTTTTCAAAATCAAATNATGAAATCATCTTCGAACATTAAATTATATTGATTGTTCTATCGATTTCAATAAAGATTTCAACAATTTTTGTGTTGTTTTCAAAATCAAATTCTATACCTCTCAAAAAATCACCCTATATTATATATCATCATGAAATATGCCGAAATTTTCCGAGGAGTGTATAAATTGTTGTATCATCAGAGGTGAATTTTTTTAATGGGTTAATGTATAAATTAGCAGTGGACCAAGACTAGATCTGTGCTGCCCTCTGAATTTTCAAAATTTTTTCCTATGAGACTATTTTGATTTTATTTGCAAACTTATTGTTGTGTATCACTTTTATGATGTGGAAACCCATTAAGGTTATTCCCTCTGATGCCAAAATAATTTAGTTTTGACATCAATATACCATCAATATACCATGATGTACCAGGGTGGTCCCAGATGTACCAGGGTGGTCCAAGAAGTACCCGGCTTGACCTAGAGATGGCGGTAATTGTTTCAAAAATATCTTTGTATTAGAAAGTACACAATCTATAAAGCATGTTTCAATATTAAAGACGCCGCGTTATTTAGTATTTGTTTGGCAGCCCTCAATAGTGAACGTTTTTATGGAATTGTGAAAATGGGTCATCGTTATGGATTCTACTCTGGGTGAGTCTGCTCATTCGTTTAAAATAGTGAAATATTGAGTAGCGGAGTTTAAACGAGGCCGTACGAGCTGCCAAGACGAGCAACGCTGTGGTCGACCAAATGAGGTGACGATTCCAGAAACGGTGAAGAAAATCCACAAAGCGGTACTGAGTGATTGTCGACGGAAAGTGCGCGAGCTAGCAGACTTAGTAGGCATTTCAAAAAGTGCGGTACATCGTAGGTATACAGGGTGTAACTAAATAAGTGTAAAACATTTGAGGAGGTGATTCCTCATCGAAAAAAAGATAGGATTTTTCATATAAAGAAACTTCATTGGAGCATCCCTTGTTAAGATACAGCCCCTTGAAGGGGGTACATAAAATTTAACAATTTTTTTCACAAGTACTGAAAAAGTTACAATATTGAATTTAACTTGACGTTTTGTACTACCAAAAAGACACTTAGCCAGTTATTTATTTGGTTTATCCTATGGTTGAAAGGAGTGGAAAACGCAACCCCTAAAATTTATTTCCAATGTAACTTTTTGTCTTATTATTTGTTTACCATTTAAAAATTATTTCCGATAGCTTATGTGTCATTNACTTGAGTGTGCACAATACCCTTTACTTCGACTATACCACTTTATGATATATCCATTATGAACAAAAGAGTATGTAACTGACAAACACAGTCTCCTTGTTCATTTCCTACAGGTCAGCCATCACATTATTGATGCATTATTTTTATAACAAGTATAAAAATTCGCATGACATCACTGACATATTCAAGTCTGTACCTTCTTTGTTATTATTGTGGAATTGAAGAACTCGACGAAGTGACCATGACGATGTTGTTTCTCGTTTCGAAGAAAAATGCTGACGTCATACTTGATACGATTGCTGACTCGATGAAGAGTTTGTTTAATTATCGAAATGGTGTTAATAATGATAATAACAAGTGACGGTTGGTCAGGGTCAAATTTGTGAAGAGGCTAGCTAGTTTTGACCCAAAGACAATCGAGTTACCAAAATCTGTGGAAACAGAGGATAGAAAACATGATGAGGAACAAAGGATACTGAAAAATTACATCCGGGAACACACACGGAAAATCCTTCAAAAAGGAATCGTCCGAAAAATGGAATAAAGGGATGTATAGCAGATAACGCAGGAAAGGGAACAATGTCATGTATTTTTGTAGCTCCATATCACAATAAATATTTATTCTACGGTGTCGACAGAGAAGAGAACTTTGTACTTTATACATTGATGCTGTTATTTTTTGACTCTTTTTAGCTTATTACTATATAATGTCGTTGAGTGACTTTCAGCCAATTTTTCTCTACGAATTCAAATTGAAACAATGCGCTGCCGAAACATCCCGGAAAATCAACCAGGCTGATTTGCGAAACTTCGTTCCAGAGATTGCAGCCTCAAAGATGAGCCCCGAAGTGATCGATCTACAGTAATCCAAGACGAGGATTTGAGGATTCTGGTGAATATTGCAAAGAAGAATAGACCCCGAACTATTAGTTTTGTTCTTGTTCTACGAAATTCAGGTTCTAGGATGTCAGGATCATGCACAGTTGATATAGAGCATTCTGGTTTATTGAGGATAATTTCGGACTGATTAATCCTCTGTTCTGGTTTCAACTGCGAAGTGATCCTAAACTGTTTTGAACCGTCCCGAATCGTTCTTGCTCTCGAGGCTGAACTGTTGAGAACGGTTCCCGTTGCTCATGCGCATTCATCTGAAAAATTGTTTGGGCTATTTGCTAGGATGTTTTTTCATTTATTTGATTTGAATAATTGATGATTGAGGTTAGACAACATTTGTGCTGACTTTAAGGATAAGGACATAACAAAATGGACATGATTAATAGTATTTTCTTGGCTTCATCTTTTCATATATACGATAGGTGGCACAGTTGTTTCCTCAAAATCGTTTTGGTTTAGACAAGTGTCCGATACTATTTCGAACTGTTTGAGATTGTTTGCTTGTACGCATCATGTCTTGCATTGATTCCAAACAGTTTCGGATGTTAGAACCAGAACAAACCTATTCTTCTTTGCTTTTGCGCAACCAAAACGATCCTTTTTTTTAAGTGAATCGTCAAGTACGATGAAAGGTGGATTCTCTACGACCACAGGAGACGTTCAGGATAGTGGTCGGACACCGATGAGTCACCCAGACACTTCTGAAAGGCGAAAACTCACCAAAAAAGACTGTCGTTTCTGTATGGTAGTAAGAGTTTGGTGTCATTCACTACAGCTTTCTGCATCAGGGCCAAATGATCACAGCAGAATCCAATGGGGAATGTTCCTCCTGACGCAAATCAAGTAGTTTTCATAAAAGAGCTCTAAAACAACGCATTTTAAACCTATCATTTCAATCTTTTTCTTTAAAAAAGTATTTAAATACTTAAAAAACAGTAATAAAATAATGCATTCAACATTTAAAGGGATTCGTTTCTATTTCACCATTTGGCAACATCGGTTATATCTGATAAAGGACAATGAATCTGCTACCTGTATGAGACAAACAATGATGACATATTTCAGAGGCGTGCTGTTCTGTTTACTTATATTCCGACTTCTAAGACATTCTGTGACATATGACATTTTGTGCACCTAACCTATCTTCCTCTATATAAATAAATAACAAAACAACTGTTGTTTATGTGGCTTGTGGAGGTGGTATTGAACTATAATTTATATTTTGCCTTAATTGTTGATTTATATATAAATTATTTCAACTTGATATAGGCGCTGTTGCCAATATGTGAATTAGAAACAAATCCCTTTAAAAATTAAAACCCAACATTTGAAACATCAATAGCCCAAATTGAGGAACATTCCCCATTGTGAGGACATCGATGAAATGTACCGAAAATTATATCAGCAGTCAACAAGAGATTTATGAAAACAACTATTTGTTTGGTACAAAAGAATTGAAACCGTGGAAACTTCAATAAACATGTTAACAATGTAAACTTTCAAGCGTTCTGAAAATCAAAGAAATTGTCTACGACTCAGGTTTGTACAGAGTGGGTCAAATTGGATAGTTTCAAAGGGAAACTCCTATTTTCAAACTAGATAGATGAAAGTTGATGGTTGTGTCTGGGGGTCAAATTTTATGAAAAACTTAATGGCGAAAACCACATATCGATATCTATAATCGTTTCTGAGTTTTTGAAAAATGTGTATTTTCAAAAAGTTGCTGTAACTTTTTTCCGGTCAAAAATGTCTTGTTTCTATGATAACATTTCCAAAGCACTTTTTACGCAGAATTGAATGGTGTAATGGACTTATTTTTTGACATGAGATATCAATAGTCATTTTTTAATGAGTCATCCTGTATATTCCTGCATTTTTCAATAGAGTTCAAAATTACTTTTCAAAAAATGTAGCACATTTGATGTTTGCTAGAGTCATCTTCTAGGTTTTTTCTTGTAGACTTTGAAATGCACATTTTGATCAAGTAGGCTTTGGACGACGCGGCTATAAAACAGAAATAAATTGTTGAGTGGTAGCTATCAACTGTTGAGAAAGCTTTTCACAGCAATAATTAAAACGCATAGTTTCAATAAAACTGATAACAATTTATACTATATTCACTACTAATAAATGAAACTTCAACAATAATAATAATAATGATAAAGAACAAACAATGAAATATATTTCTTCAGAGAAGGTGTTCGAAATGTCTACCAGCTTCTCCTACACACAGGCGATACCTTTTCTGAACGTTTTTTGCCGAATGAATTAGTTCAATAGGAGTGAGAGAAGCAAAACTTTGCATCACTGTCACTTCCAATTCGTATCTTAAATTTGTAAGCAATTCAAAAATAAGATCCTTCAACCTTTTCCAGTGGTAAAAGTCCATAGGCGTTAAGTGCGGTGACCTGGCCGGCCAACGGTTGGGTCCTTCAGTTATTACCAAAATTTGGTGACAATTGCAGTGTTGTGAGGCGAAGCCCCGTCTTGTTGGAAATATATATTTTTCAAAGTGCCACTGGTGGTAATTCATCAACAAGGGGTTCAATATTCTGCCTTGAAATTTCTAAATACCTCTGAGATGTAAGAGTGACATTATAAATGAAGAGGCCGATAATTTTACCGCTGAAAACACCTGCCACACATTGAATCCATATCTTCATTGACTTCCCTGCTGAGGATTTCGTTGTGCCCAAGTATAAGAATTGTAGTAGTTGAAAATGCCGCGACTGCTCACATAAACTTCATCTGTCCAAAAACAATTCAACGAAAAAACAAGCACTTGGTAACAACTTTCTAGGAACCACTGGCAAAAAGCCATGCGGCGTTCAAAATCTCCTGGTCTGAGTTGATGAACTCTTCTGGTCCTGTATGGCTTGAATTTGTGTTTTTTCAAAATCCTTCTAACGTTATTTCTTGGTAGGCCTGTTGACATTTTCAAACTTCCCGTTAACGTTTTGGGATTATTTTCAACAGCTCCTGAAACGACTATTTCTTCCAACTCCTTATCCTTATTTGATTCATATAATTTTGGCCTTTTATTCTTTCGACCACCATCAATTTGGTTGTGTTGCTATGTTACTTAAATGTCTCTAAAAGGTTGTTTTCTCTCTGGATACCCCTCGTGATACAAACTGCTTGCTGCTTCTGCATTTTCCCCGGTTTGTATAAAACACACTATCATACTCCATTTTTCATAAATCTGATACTTCATTGCGAACGTATTTGAAAATTGAATAAAAACTTCTAATATAAGCATATTTACTGCTTAAATCAAAATTTGACAGCTACCAGTAAAGATTTGCATTCTGTTTTATCGCCACAAAGCCTATTTGATCAAAGTGTGCGTTTCAAAGTCTACGTGAAAAAATCTGAAAACTCTGTATTTCAAAGTGTGCTACATTTTTGGAAACGTAATACAGGGTGTCTCATTGAAAAAAAATGTTTTCCATCAATAACTATTGATATCTCATTTGAACAAATACGTTTTTACACCATTGAATTCCACGTAAAATAGTGCTGAAATGTTTTCATAGAAACAAAAAATTTTGGACAGGAACAGTTACAGCAACTTTTCGAAAATGCACATCTGCGAAAAACATGCTGTAATTCAGAAACGATGATAGAAATCGATATGCGGTTTTGACTTTTAGGTTTGTCATAAAATTTGATCCCCTGACACAGCCATCAGTTTTAATCTATCTAGTTTAAAAACAGGAGTTTCCTTCGAAAGTGTCCAATTTGGCCCACTCTGTACATCTATCTCTTTTTGATGTACTATGTACATCATCATCATAAGAGCTAAGATTGAACGTAAACGTCAACGAGATAGATCAAAATAATGTACTACGGTTTTGTACACCTTGAAAAGGTCTACAAAAAAGTCCGCCATATTATATCTCTATTTCTTAGGGATAACACATAATAACCATTATTTATCCTTTACTTTCGACGAGAAATAATGGTTTATTTACGAAGCAATTTCAAGCAATACAACATTAATCCGTATCCAATTGAGTACTTTAAATACATTGTGAATTCAATATAGATCGACAAGGTCCTTTACAGCATGTAATTGAAATTAATATTTTTGAAGGTATTACAGATTGAAAATGCAGCGACATAGCGGTTGCGGCGGTACCTGCCGGGGGGCCGGCACCGTAGCGATCGCACGCGTTTATATGTATATTTAGTATCAGCATTGTACTCGTGCGGAGCCGAGGCGGGTCGCTAGTCTATAATACGTGGACTATGGGTGTTATGGTGATTCAATAATCCAGTTTCGATAGACTCACCTTCTTTTTCGTCACCTGAATACCTTGTGCTTTTTTTATGTAATCTCTTTCTTCTTCTGTGATCCATCTATTTGTCGTAGGAGAGTCTGAGCAGATGAAATAAAACAGAACACAAAAAATGACGTTCTTGATAGACACTGCGTAAAATCCCCAATCCCATCCGAAGTGGGTTGTGATGGCCCCTACCATTGGCCACGTGATACAAGTGCCTAGTACATTGCCCATCAGAGCGCCGACGAACTTTCCTTTTTCATCGGGAGGAGCCCAATGGGCTATCAAGCATTGGAGCGCTGGATAAACAAGGCCCTATGAAAATGAAATTTCTAAAATATAGTAATTGGCTATTAGTACAGATCTAGTACAGCTTGGCAAATCTAGTTATGCCTCCTAGATGCGCGAACGTTAGAGATGATAATTGTCCACTACCTATTTTTATCAGGAAGTACAATCGCGAAAAGAATTTTAACATATAAATTGTGCAAATGTTGACAACTACATATATTATACCAGAAGAAAAGGGGAACCCAAATTATTCCATTTGTGCAGGTGGAAAATAATAGAAAGATAATGAGTGATATATAATTGCAAGTAATACATACGTTCATTCTCATCGAAATAAATTAATTAAGAGAAAATGGATAAACTCACAACCTATATTTGATAGATAATAACTGAATGCATAGTTACTAGAAATGATTATGAAACGTAGCAACTGAATAATCTACAAAACATTGCTTGCAATATTAATAATAACATGCTATATATACTCGGACGGTTCACTCCTTCTGAAATAACCTGTCCAGTAGTGATGATGGGGCAATACCCCGAAACCAGTCTATCGGTTAGTTGTACCGACCAAGTGAAATTGAATATGCAAGAAGTAACGTTCCTGAAGTAAGACCTGATGGTGATACAGAATAAAGATCAAATTACTCCAACAGATAAAACAACACAACGATGGACTGCATTCACATAAATAGGTCATCAAACCAAAAAAGTAACAAATATCTTCAAACCCTTTTACATCAACATCACTTACAAGAAGAAGACAAAACCCTACAATGATCAGAATGCAACAAATTCTATATCGGCCAAACCAAGAAAAAGCTGATCCAAAGGTACGACGAGCACAAAAAAGCATACCCAATAACATATAAACCAAACCTCGCAACATACGTCATATAAAACAAACATAACTTTTCCCCACCAGAAAATATCAAAGTCATAAAAGAAGCCAATGAAGGAAACCTTATGGACATCTGGCAAAACCTAAACATCCATAAATTCAAAAGTCATAATTCACTTATTGAGGAACAAATACAAATCAATACACAACAAGACTTAACATTCAATATACTACACACTACAATACACATTCCTAGAAACAATGAACCTTGAAAAGCACCAACACAACACACCTGATGTAAGTACAGACAAATTTAAAGAGATATCCGGATGAAAGGAGAGGACAAATACCTGCACTAAATTATTAGCCATTTTAGATCACAGATCTTATAGATCAGTTATTCCCACCAAGCTCCGACCGGTGTCATTTCTCGCTCAGTGAACACCACGAAGTAGGGATGAGAATGAACTGGTATCCTGTCTCTCACACACGATGAGGATTATGTCACTCCCTACACAGTTCGCTACCATAATCATTTATCCAGTGTTTTCAAACTCATTGGGTTTGCCAGACTTGCCACCGCATAATTCACAACGGAAAGTAGGATCGCCCCGTTATTTTAATCAACCACGGCTGTACGCGATTAGCCGTTAAAAAAATTAACGAAAAATGTTGTCGAAGCCAGCATTTCAAATGGCAAGTTCCAAGGTGAAAATATATCGATAGCACGAATCCTGTTCTTTAATGAGTCTCTTCAATCGGTGGTGATTATGGTGTTGTTTCCATTGGGACGATTGGACTTTGGTTTCGATGTCATAACCATATACCCATGATTCGTCACCAGCTATGTCCCTTTTAAGCAAATCTTAATCGACGTTGACGTTATTCAACAATTTTTTTTGTTAAAATCCAGCAATTTTGGAACGAACTTCGCTGCCACACTCCATGACAATTCTCTTCACTTTCTCAACATTTTCATTCTGTATCTGAATGATACTCAATTATATACAGACTGTGAGTTCAACAACTTATTTGCAGAAGATACATTATTGGCCTCTACTGGAGTAAATTTAGAAGAAACTGTTGGCAGAATGAATGAAGTTCTATAGAAAGAAGAACAATATCTGATAACCAACAAAATGAAACTTAACGTTAAAAAAACAAAAGCAATGATAATTACTACTAAATTCAAATATAATCAAACAAACCATTATTTATCANAAACTACGTGTATGAACAATCTGAGAATTTGGGACTCACCCCACAACATCCTAGAACGAATCTGCATATCACCAGTAATGACCAATGTATCCATGCCGCGTATATCGTCAGAGTGTTGAAAATTGCAGCCACGACGTGTGCCCAAAATATGATTAGGAACGGTCCGAAATATTCCGAGAGAAAACCGGCTGGCAAGGAAAATATCACATATCCGTAGAAATATCCTCCCAAAATTGTACCTTGTACTTTTTCGTCCCAATCGTACCGTGGTCCATACTGCAACATTGAAAGTTAGTTTAAAAATGGGGACCAAATATAGTAAATTTAGAAGATATTTATTTGGAAAGGTTTGTACTATTCTCGGTCACTATAAATTCAAATGAATAAAAAATGTGACAGACAGAGAATCTACGCATTTTGAAGAACTGAATAAATATGTAAATTGATGGTACGTGGAAAAAGATCATCATGAAAAATGAGAAATAAAACTTTGTGTTTTACCACTTTTATTTGTAACTAACGTTACTGCAGTTTCGTCCTATAAGGACATTTTCAAACAATTATAATAACTTGGAAATAAATCATGTTAGCCCTCACATATCTACTGTAGGTAATAAAAGAGGTCCTCATCCTAATTGAGTACCTGAAATTTGTTTACCTGTGACAATGTGGACACGCTAATTTAAAAACTGGTGAGTAACATAGATTAGCTTCGAGGTTATCTTCTTTATGTGTTTTAATTAAGCCATATAGTTTAGGGCAAGAGGGGTTCAAGAAGATAACCCCATAAGACCGATAGTTTCGTATATAAACACCCCGGTAAGAGAACTGGGAATACGTCTTAACAAGTTGTTCAAAAAGTCCCCCGTCACAGCATTGAAAATTAGCTGACTTTAGTGGAAAAAATAAGTACCTAATCAAACCACGCCACATAATTTAATTTTAGTTTCATTCGATGTAAGAAATATGTTCTTCAACATACCGACAACGAATGTAAACCTCTCATTTTAGATATATTAGATCAAGCCAAAGTAGACCATATAATTTCTTATGAAATTTCGGCAGCTTTCGATGCATGCCTGAATCAAAGTTACTCACAGTTCTACAACAAATTTCATAAACAGGATTCAGGTTTACCAATGGACTCACCCCTTAGTCCACTTTTAGCAGACTTATTTATGAACAGCTTGGAGACCACTATAGTAAATTCCGACCTGGGTAAAAAATATATTCATTTTTGGTACAGATATGTAGACAATATTCTCGCCTGTTTCAAAGCCTCAAATTTACTAACAAATCAATATACCCCCAGATCAAACAATCAGAAATCAAGAAATTTGTAACTCTAACATATTTTGGTAAAAGAACAGAAACAATTGCTGGTTTTTTCAGAAAAAACAATGTGGAAGTAGTATTCAGACCACATGCCAGGTTATCTAATTTCCTTTTTGATGCCGAAGATAAAGTGGACACGATGAGGGAATCTGGAGTTTATAAGTTTAAGTGTCCGGAGTGTAATAGTGTTTATGTGGAACAGTGTGGTAAAAGACAGACCAGCTGAAAATGATTGGATGTTTTCTAACCATTCTTTGAAATGCAACCATAAGTTCGTGAATCTTAACAATACAGAAATTTTGCACCATACAAGCAAAGGTTGGAAACTAAATTATTTGGAATCCTTGAAAATTCATAAGCATAAGCATTGCGGATGATTAAATCGACCTTAGCGTATCCACATTGTCACAGGTAAACAAATGTCAGGTATTCAATTAAGTTGAGGACGTCTATTGTTACCTACAGTAAGGCTAGCATTATGATTTATTTTCAGTTTATTGTAATTGTTCGAAAATTCCCAGCTTACGTATGTGGTTCTTACATATGAGATATATGAATAGTTTTTCTACAATGAATAAAATACCACCTCAATAGTAACTTCACTATATTTACTCGACTCATAAATTTTTTCATCCTTCTTATCGCCTTTATTTTGCTGAATTTGATCTTTTGTGACTTCAAGGTTCCGAGAGAAAAATACGTGTTTCCATTTAAAAATTGACCTAGACCTCCAAATAATTTGCAAGGTCATGATCAAGGTCGAATCTAATATCACCGTCGAATAGTCGCGAGACTAAGTAAACATCTGGTGCATTTTTTTTTTCACCCTTGTAGTATATTTGACTCTTAACTGACTTTACGAGGTCAACTTTAGAATGGCTAAAGACCATATTGAGTCGTTGTTGTTTCCACTCTTTTTATTTCCGCATTGAAAGTATTAGTTTCCATTGAAAAATCCGATTTCGACTTTTAAGGTTGCAAGTTATTTGTTAAGTTCAAATCATAGGTCACCATCGGGCAAACCTGGGCTTGATCCTTGGTACTCTCTTGGGTCAGTACCGTCGTTTTTGGTGAAATGCTGTTTCAAATATTTATTCTACTGTGTCGTGGTTTATACTGATCGATAGAGAATTTTGTACTCTATAGGTACATTAATTTTTTCCAAATTTCAATTTTTTGCCTTTTTTCAGCTCATTAAAAACAAAAAGGAACACTATCAGCATCAGGGGTTTATCGCATACCGTGCTCTTGTGGTATAAAAATCGAATTTGCCCAACACCTATTTGTTTTCATTTTCAATAATTTCAGATTGCCTGAATATCTTGTCAAATTGTTGTGTTTGTCACCATTGATTTTGAAAGTCAAATATGAATGTTTGAGCTTATTTTTGGCCAAATGAATGAAGATACATAATTTGAATTTGTGTAAGGATTACAAATCTAATAGTTTTTTTGGTTTATACAAGTTGATTGTAGGCTCCTTGTAGTTCGACTTGTATGGTTGCCTTTTATATTTCGGGATTAGAGAACAAAAACAAATATTAATCATCGAGAATCACTTTATTGTTTTTCAAAATATTCCCTATACACTTCTGCATGCGTTTGAACCAATTGTCGAAGCACTTTTGCCACTCTGATTGAGGTATCTCCAAAACATGCATTCTGACTGCCGCAACCGCTTCTTCCGGTGTCGACAAACGTTGACCTCTCAGTTTGTTTTTTACGTGCGGGAATAAAAAGAAGTCATTCGGTGCCAAGTCAGGACTATACGGTGGATGACTCATCAAATCGATGTTTTGGGTGCTCAAAAATGCAGGTGTTTGAGCCGATGTGTGAGAGCTCGCATTGTCGTGGTGAAGAGTGATCCGTCTTCGGCGGTTGGTTTTCCTGATTTCTTGGAAGACAACTGGCGAACAAATGGTTGTGTACCACTCAGAATTGACTGTTCTGCGTTGTTCAAGTGGTACGATTGCGACATGTCCAGTTTTTCCGAAGAAACGGCGACCATTTGCTTGGAAGTGCTTCGTGTGCAAACAACTTTTGTTGGATTTGGCTCGTCTTGAAACACCCATTCAGTCGACTGCTGTTTACTTTCGGGAGCATACGCGTAAATCCACGATTCACCATCTGTCACGATGTCATAAACGTGTTTCGAAGCACCGCGATCGTATTTTTTGAGCATTTCCTTCGACCAATCGACATGATCCTTTTTTTTGAGGGATTGACAAATTGCGTGGGATGCAACGCAAACAAATTTTTTTAACAGTCAAATGTTCATGCAATATTGAATGTATGCTGGTCCCACCAATGCCGAAGGTTGTCTCAATCTCACGGTACGTCACATGACGATATTGCAATATCAGTTCGCGCACAGCATCAATGGTTTTCGAACAAAAAACTGATTTTGGATGACCTTCACGATATTCGTCTGGGAGTGAACTACGACCACGATAGAATTCACCATACCATGGATAAACACTGGTCCTTGATGGGGCTCTATCCCAAAAAATTGACTTAAGTTCATTCATGCACTGTTGATGAGTTAATCTCCTCGTTACAGACTTACTGTTTCATCTCGCAACTCTCTGGGCTTGAGTCTTTACAACAAACTCCAGACTGATATCAAAAATTCCAATTTTTATCATTTCAAACGTGAAGTGAAAAATATCTTATTAGAGCATAGTTTTTATGAAGTAAGAGAATATTTGGAAGCACCACTTCTCACGTCTTATCAACACAATCAATCTCTTTGTTTGTTAGTAAATTACGTTAGGCTTTTTCGTACTTTTACTACATTAAACTTGATCAAAAATAGTCATTTTGTGAATTTTAAATTTTATACATTGAATTATTTATGTATACATATTAGTATATACACTTTTTGTACGACCTGCTACAAATGTAATGTAACGTAGTCAAATAAACTTATTTACTTACTTATTTAATCCACGTCGAAAGTTGTAAAAAATTATCGCACGAAAATGTTCGCGATTTAATTCCATTTTTGGTCCGAGATAAATCTTTAAAGTTACTGTATGCCAAAACGTACGTATCAGCTCAAAAATGTCCAACTTTACGATAGAGCTGTCAGTTGCCAGATCCCGAAACATAAAAGGCAACATATCTATACACCTTATAATATATATCTACTGACCGATAGAAAATTGTGTACTCTATACATTGATGCTAGTAATTTTTTCTTCAAATTTTAATTTCTTGACTCTTTTTAGCTTGTTACTATATAATGTCGTTGAGCGACTTTCAGCCAATTTTTCTCTAAGAATTCAAATTGAACCAATGCGCTGCCGAATCATCCCGGAAAATCAACCAGGCTGGTTTGCGAAACTTCGTTCCAGAGATTGTAACCTCAAAGATGAGCCCCAAAGTGATGGAGCTACAGTAATCCAGGACGAGGATTTGAGAACCCTGGTGGAGACTGACCCATCACAAACGGTGTGTGGGATGGCGGAAAAACTGGGTGTCAGTTTCCATGCGGTTTTTGATAGTTTAAAATGTACTCGAAAGGTCGAAAGCTCGAAAAAAGGTACCACACGATTTGAACGATCGACATAAATTGTCACGCTTCGAGGTTTGTTCTTTTTTGCTTTTGCGCAACCAAAACGACCCTTTTTGGATTGAATCGTCAAGTGCGATGAAAGGTGGATCCTCTACGACAACAGAAGACGTTCAGGATGGTGCTTGGATACCGATGAGCCACCCAGACACTTCCGAAAGGCGAAAACCCACGAAAAAAAGACCGTTGTTTCGGTATGGTGGTCAACGACTGGTGTCATTTACTACAGATTTCTGCAACCGGGCCAAATAATCACAGCAGAATCCAATTGTGAGGACATCGATGATACGTACCGAAAATTTTGTGAGCAGCACCCGGCACTGGTCAACAGAAGAGCTGTGAAAACAACCTTTTGTTTGGTATAACAAAATTGAAACCGTTGAAACTTTCCTACAAACAACATGTTAACAATGTAAACTGTCGAGCGTTTTGAAAATCAAAGCAATTGTCGACTACTCACGCTTGTACAGAGTGGGTCAAATTGGACACTTTCAAAGGAAAACTCATGTTTTCAAACTAGATAGATGAAAGTTGATGGTTGTGTCTGAGGGTCAAATTTTATGAAAAACTCAATGGTGTAAACCACATATCAAAAACCACAAATCTGCATTTTCGAAAAGTTGCTGTAACTTTTATACTGTCAAAAATTTCTTGTTTCTATGAAAACATTCCAAAGCACTTTTTTACGCAGAATTGAATAGTGTGAAAAATTTATTTTTTCAAATGAGATATCAATAGTCATTGATGGACAACTATTTTTTATGAGACACCCTGTATATTCCTGCCTATTTCAATATAGTTCAAATGTACCTTTCCAAAAC
>NW_019291519.1:90206-121601 GCF_000500325.1 Leptinotarsa decemlineata | reverse complement strand
TAAATGCTATAAATTGTTTCACGATGAATCCAAGTTACTTGAAAGGTTTTGTATTCACATTGAGAAATTTAAACAGAATCGTTGAAGATATGGCTGTTGAACTCAACAATAAGGTGGCATAATTTTTAATGTATAAAAATAATAAATAAGCAGGAATGGCCACTAACACCTGAGGCCTTCGGTAAGTTGCGTCACCACTTATACCCGAGCAAATGGTGCAAAACCGGACCGGCAGCCCAGGCGCACTCGAGAGGGAGAATACTAATCCCTCCGGTGACAGCTGTGTGTCTACAGAGCTGAACTCCCGAACACGGTTCCTGGTAGTCGGGAAAGAGGTCCCCATAATTGATCCATTCGTAGGGGTTAGAGGCAAGGTGATGAGGCCCTTTACGATGATTTGCCAACCGATGACAACCCTGGGATGCTTTGAGTGAACTCATGAGCTAATAGGCAGCTTAATGCATTGCTTCGAGTGTAGTGAGCCGGCGCCAAGAGGGTACATAGCGAGAATGCTGTGGTGTAGAACACATTTGGAGCATGCCACCTTCTCCTCCCGAAACCACGGGGATTGTGTATCCAACCTTCGACGACATGGCTGTATAAATCCTTTCAACATAATAAAGAAGGGGTGAAAGTAACAGTTCTACCACATGTTGGTACACCATAGACGAGTCTCGCATCATACCATCAATGGAGATAATCAGAATTCGCAGGGCGCTCCAGCTCAAGCCACAAGAACCGGCTTGTTTTGATGCGGCGGTTCATACTGCTCTAACATTAGAGGCGGGTACAAACGGCGGGTACAGAAAATTTAGGCTAACATCACATTGGCGAGACAACACGCTTCTCGTTTCCAATGTGAGATGGATTACAGGGCGGCTAACATGCCTTCCACGTCCGCAGTAAAGCGAACAGCCGTCGAACTACAACGTATTCATCACACTCAGAGTTAAGGCCTGCTGCTGACCACCAAACAGCACTGCCAAGCTAGAATACGAATGCTGGTGGCTGCTGAAAAGTCACTAGTGAGACGTCCAAGAAGTATCGCGAAAAACCTCAGGTTCCACAAGAAACTGTCTTGCTCTTTTCAAGACCATGCGTTCTATATTTCATCATAATATATACCGAAAGGGTTTATTTTGAGGAGATATTATTTTTGGAAAAAAACAAGTTTTTGCTTTCTATTCCTCCATATTAACAGAGAAAATTTGTGAATCGAGTGAAAGAAAATAAGTAATCAATTTCAGAAATCAACACTTTATGATCTACACATCTTTATATAAAATTAAGGTTTGAAATTGATCACTTCCTTTCTTTCTTTGGAAGATTTCCATATTTTTGTACCAAGATGGAGAAGTTGAAATTCAGAACATCGCTAGCGATGTTTGGGAATGGAAAAATTCTTTCATTGTGTCAAAACACACTATAAATACGAAGTTTCCGGAACTCAAAGTAATTTCATAATTTGAAGTATCATGTTTTTCGTCCCGAGATTGCTTGGAACTAGTTTCACAAAAACACTGGCATTTTGTGTGATCAAAGGATTTCTTTTCGAGAGGAAAGAAATACATAGCTTCCAAACCATTTTTCATGGTCTCCAATTTTGGATATTCATCACTTTTTTTCTGTATAGTTGATGCAAATTCATCTTCAGTTTGGGTTTCATCAGGATAATCTATTTTTCTTTGCGGAGCAGCAGATTTCCAGCCACACGTAATGGGTTTGAATGCTGCTAAATCGGTTGCGAAATGTGGTTGCACTCGAATGAAAACATATAATAAACATTTTCATGATTGAAATTGTTTGTTTATACATACCAGAACCATTTCATACCCACTGAAACTGATTAATGGAATACATGCAAGTGAAAGTTATAAATATTACACAGACTACATATAACGATTCTTAGAGATATGAACGCCATCACTATATGGTGCTGCACCTAACAGGGAAGAAAGGAACGGAGAAAGAATAGTAGTATAAACTGATGATTAATTATTGTGTAGTTGCCAATCACGATCTGGTTCACTCTAAAGAACAGTTCAGCTTCTGAATAGCTCAAACTCACCTCACTCGATAAAGTTTCGCCACCATTGAACCAAATGAATGCATTGAATCCGTAAATTATCGTAATATAGTATAGCCTTGGTTGTATTAGACTTCCTGTCGATCTAATTTCCTGAAACTGACAAGTGTTCAAAGTCATTGAAAATAAAACTTTCCTCCAAATTCAGAACTGATCATGAAGTGACATATACACCAAAACTAGTGTATGGTATAGATTCAGCTCCGGTGATCTGAAAACCATCCTAACTAGATAGATCCACCTAGATGAAAGATTACCATATTTAGAGTGAATTGAAATTGAAATGTAGTAGGTGCATAGTACTCTCCATTTGATATAATTTTCAGTAAGATGAAGCAATGATAATGCAGGTGTGTGAATAGTTTTTAATTTTTTTTTCGAATATGAACTGCACAAAGCTATACTAGTTCAAACTTCAATAGATGTACTATGCCGTTTCTGGCACATAATCCTATGTTTTTTCTTATGACTCTTTATTTCAGTCATTTTCAGGTTCGAATCGGAACCTTGTGGAACACCCAACTCGAGGTAGGTGTGACGTGTGTGAGAGTTATACGATGCAATATGTATTTCTATATGAGAAAGAAGGTGATGACGTCAGTGTGGAGTACAGAAAAATCGAAGATGGTGACATACCGAAAGGGAACTGAGCTGTAACTTCGTTAATAATAGTCGGATCGTCACGTACAGCATGGCCAAATGCAAGGAAAAGGAATGTAGAGTTCATCAACAGAGAAAAAACAAAGATTACAGACAGAAGGGCACTAAGCCATATGTTCGTTAATAATAGTCAGATCGTCACGTACAGCACGTCAAATGGAAGGAAAAATAATGTAGAATTCATCAACAGAATAAAAACGATGATTGCGGCCAGAAATGTAAAATTCATCGACAAAAAAAACATAAATGGCGCAACATGTCAGAAGGGCACTAAGCCGCATCTTTGTTAATGATACTTGGATCTCGAAGTACAGTACATCAAATGAAAGGAGGAATAATAAATTCATCGACAAAAAAAAAGAAGATGATGTCAAGAGAGCACTGAGTTGTAGCTTCGCTAATAATAGTCGCATCGTCACGTACAACACATCAAATTAAAAAGAAAAGAATGCAGAATTCATCTACAGAAAAAAACAAGTTTGACGGAACAAGTCAGGGGGGCACTAAGCCGTATGTTCGTTAATAACAGTTGAATCTCAACGTGGAGCACTTCAAATGATAGAGAAACGAATGCAGAATCAATCGACAAAGAAACGGAAATAGTGCCAAAAGGGCACTGAGCCGCATCTTCATTAATATTAGTCGCTTCGTCACGCACAGCACGTCAACTGAAAGGGAAATTGAAACATGATCCATCGACGAAGGAGAAACAGAAAGGCAACCAGAAGGGCACTAAGCAGTATCTTCAATATTCGTATCGCTACGAATAGATACACGAAAGGGTCCTCGATTTGGGTCCTGGACTTGGTCATTGAATCGGTTTTGGAATAGATTTTCGAGGTTGGTCTAGATGATTTGGAGACGTGAAGAATATCGAATGAGGTGGAAGGAAAGGGGAAACTGAATTTATTGACAAAGAGAAAACATACATTGCGGTGGTATTATCGATGAACTCAGAGAATTAAACATTATTCAGTAATGACCCAATATGGAATGTATTTTATTCGATAATATAATACTATAAAGCGTTCATTTCTGTTGAGAAAACTCGTATGGAAATTTCTAATGTGTCACAAAAAAATTCAGCAAAATTCCTATGAAATATGCTTTGAATGTATATCGAAAATAGAGCTCGATGAAGTGTTGATTTCTGTCGCGAAAACTCGCAAAAATATTCCCAAAACATATAAGGCGTTGGAACGGTAATTGTAGACACTTCAACCGCAGCGAAAAACAACGCATTTTTTCAAGCCCCATTCTTTCCAAAAATCCATATGATTTGAATTGCAGTGTGTCACGAAAAAATGGTTCGGAATTTTAACGGAAAACTCTCCAAATATACCGTCGTGAAAACTCACATTAAAATTTCACAAAAAAATAACGCTTCAAGACGATCAATTTGGACATTCCAACCACAGCGTGAAACTTTTCATTACAGAATCCTATATGATTTGTATTGTGATGTGTCACGATAAAATGGTGCAAAATTTTCACGAAAAACACTTTGAATTTACATCAAAAGTATAGCGCGATGAAGCATTCATTTCTGTCGCGAAAACTCGCATTGAATTTCACAAAAATATAAGGCGTTAAAACGATCATTCCGGACACTCCAAACGCAGCGAAAAACGCGCATTTTTCAAACTTCTTTTTTTTCCAGAAACCCATATGATTTGCACTGTAACGTATCACGAACTCATTACATGTCATTCCGGAGAAATAACCGTCCACATATGTTGAAAATTTTCATTTAGTCAAATAATTGAAATTGAATTAATCAAAAAACCTTTTTTGTGATTAACAGAGATTTTTCACTTAGAATATTGGGCAAAATAGAAAATCAGTCTACTTTGGTTCAATCATAATTATTTGTAACAGCGCCACCACGTGAAAAAGCGATGTTTCAGCTTTCGAATAGATAAATAATGCTTGTATTGCACATAGTTTTAACAACAGACAACTTGACTCCCCTGGACTTTTCACGACCCCATTGTTTCGAATAATATTCACAATTTCATCATCCTCATATTCTTCTTCCGATAACTTCTGAGGTATATTTCACAAGTCATTAAGAATATTAAGAGTTATTAGCAACTATTTGATGTATTATTTTTTTCTCTTCTCTATTATTGTTATGATAGTAAATAAGTATGTTTATAATTATTTTCTTTTACTCACTGTATAATTTTTGGGACGGGTGGAAGACAGCCTTTGGCTAACCCTTTTCCTTTTATGTATAAACGTATTTTTATGCATAATAAACGATATTATTATTATTATTATTATCATTTGTTAAAACTTTGATCGCATATGATTTCAATCTACGACCGCCAAAATCAGTCATTGGTACTTCATCATTCTCATCCTTTATCATTCCGATTACTTTCTTATTCACTTGTGGAATATCATATCTGTTGTTTTCGGGATAATCGAAAGTATCGAAGTATTCTTGACAATCCTGTGAAATGGAACTACATGGGTTCCGATCTTCAATTTTATAAATGAAACTGTCCGTATTTGTATGGAGGACTGGATAGTTATTGCTTTATGATGGAACCCATATATAATCGTTTTCGCCTAGGCTCATGTACTCATTTCCTTATAAATTGACTTATTCAACTACAACTGTAGCACATTCAGCTACAAGATTTTCATTAAAAATCGTGCCTCAAAATATATGCCTCAGCTCCATATCTCTAGTACCAGTCTCTCACTAGTTTCACCTTCACTCTCACTCTTTTTCTAATATCGTTTTACCATCGTTTTACCTTCAAAAAAGTGATTTATGAAAACAAAATTTATATTTTCATAAAATGAACTAACCAAAGCCTGCATTGTTCATTAGCCTGAACAGGTTCTTCTCGAATTCATTTTTCGCTACCTTCCGTAAATGAGTTTTCAAATCTATATATGGTGTTAATCATAGATACTGCACGATACACTTTTGTGATGATCAATCCATGTTCCAATGCTTGCTTCAGAGCTCTATAATGAATGATATATTTCTCCTTAGAATAGACAGTAGCCATCAATTTTGTCGTTTCTTCAGCTTCCTTGTCTTAAGATTTATATTTTCCGGGCAGAAAGGTAGATCCTTGTGAAAATCTTGTAAATGCTGAGGGTATTCCAAATCTACCTCCAGGAAATATCCCATATTGGCGTTATCCGAAATCGTTGTCACATCTATATTAGTATCTGCCCATTCAAAACCTTCATATGGTAGATGTTGACTCATATCCCAATTATATTGATTATTGACATCAAATTACATCAAACAGGATATAGGCTTCGCAGAATTGTGCGTGAATGTACCTACTATTAGCATGAGCTCTTTTTTCACCACAGATACGACCCAATCCTTCTCGAATTCTATGTTCAGAAAATGAAAAAATATCTTGATTTGTCAATAGTTTCAGTTCTTGCTTTGTATACTTCAGAACTGCGTTACATGTGAAACCTAGTGAAGTGAAAACGTATGTAGGATTAGGTTCATATGTTTTCATACACCTTGTGCTAAATTGTTCAAATACTTCGCTGAGGACAAGAATATCAATGTTCATATAGGGGTCTGCATAGTCTCCTATGTTGGTACAATCGAAATTATTCCACACCTCCTGAGCTCTACGGTACAAAAGACGAGGACATGGACATCACTTCATTATAGAAAGCATCCATAATAGGCAGTTGAGTTTTTGTGAACTTATTGAAAGAACCAAAATATTCATATGGCTTCACACTTTTTTTGAGGAAGTTGAACCGTTCTTCATTCAGATCTGCGAATTGTGATTTGCCTTCCACCCTTGTAGCTATATCTGTCATGATGAAGTAAGCATCGTAGATGTTTGAGTATGGAAAATGACTGGAATGACGTAACTATGCTTAAAGTTGGTGTCACAGACTTCATGGGCAGGATCGCGATAGTTATTTCCGGGGACTTTCCGCGTAATTTCTTGTCTTAGGAATGAAGGACTCTTACCTCATTTTATGAAGGTAGTGTCACTTACAGAGGCTATTAATGACCGTAACACACCATGGCCAGGTGATTCACCAAATGTTCTGTCCGTATCCCCGGACAAAGACAACCTCTCACAGGTTGCTTGCCTCCGGGTCAGATGAAACCCGAAGCAGCAGGAGGTAGGGAATCTCATCTTCCTATCAGAGGTTTCCATAAAGGAGTCTCTGCACGCTACCTTGTCACGTCTGGTGGAAAGTTCTTCTTCTGGAAAATGGTTATCCTTGTCCTCCTAGCTTTGACAAATTTTGCATCTGGATGTCAAGCATGCTCTTCTTGAGAGGCTATCTGCTTTTCTGTTACTCTTCCCTTTGGAAACACCTTCTGGGGTTTTGAAATTGAATAGCCACCGAAGTACTGAGTGGTCTGACCTGAAAAGAAATTTACGGCCATATAAGAAGAAGTGATAGTGATCCACTTCTTTGACCACTGCAAGGAGATTTTTCCAGTGGCGCAGTAATTTTTTCAGATGTACCCATACACTTACCAGAGTAGCTAATGATGACTTCTTCTTGTACCTGAGAAAATACTGCTTTGGTGAATCCGTTTCGAGTATAAAAAAGCCCTGTTTTTTGAGTATGCTAGTATCGGTGCGCTGGTCAAATGACTCTTCAGGGCAGCAAATGCTTGCTGGTAGACTGGAAACCAAACAGAGGGGATTCTCTTTTTAGTCAAGCTATGCAACGGTCTGGCAATTGTCCCAAAGTCCTCCACGAAACGCCGGTAATAGCTATAGAATCCAAGGAAAATCCTTTATAGACTGTCAATCTATTTCTTGTGTCTATTTTCAAAACGAGTACTTCAACTAAGCTGTTACTGTTGCGTCCTATCATGCAAATTGAATACCTGGGGCTTGGGATGCAGCAGCCAATGTAACCCCTTTAACACTGGCTGAATTCAGTTTTTCAAACCCCGCCGATCTAGTTCGAGTGATCACAAACGCCTGTCTCTTCTTTCGTCGGATATTGAATGTGATCGTCAGCATGTAGGCCGCCTTCTTGCCTTGGATGTAGTCCCATTCATCAAATATTCCTTGGAGAGTTCCTCTAGACCTATCATTAGTCAATTTGTTGATTCGTTTTTCTCCTCGTTGATGGTCCCCACAAGACACTGACACCAAATGTTACGTTTTTCCCCGTGGGCGAACATCGAACAACCGCGAAACGTCGGCCGGGCTGGGCGTGGTCTAGACAACTTTACAATTGATTCATGGCTACCAGCGGCGGCAAGTGTTATTTTTTTCAGGACATGATGTACAACAATATAGAATTTTTTTTGGAAACTCATGAATACTGACTAATTGATCTTCTTCGGTCATATAGATGGCCGCTTGAAATTTCGAATATTTAATTCGAAATGACTTTTTCAGAAAGATAAATACCCAAGATCCATAGTTGTTCCATATAAACCAAAATACACCAACGGATTGTTTTAAATTTTTGGAAAATTGAAATGACTTTGAAACCTGCTCGTACACTGAGTCCGGAAAAATTTGTGAACATTGCAATGAAAAAATATGTCAAATCAAGCAGACTATAATAGTTAACCATTTGAACCATCACTGTGTGACAAATTATTTTTCCAATACAAGTTTTTTTATTTGCATATCTTTTTGGAACTTGAACTGTACAAATACTTCGAAAACTGTGAATACTCCAGTTTTTCCATTTGGAGTTCTTATGAGTTAAAGTCAATTTGATGGTTTTCACTAGCTATTTTTGTAACACAACCTGCCTATGATTGAATCATCTCAGACTCTTCATCACATTCAGAGTGTGCTGGACCCAATCTGAAAATTTTGCTAATGCTTCACTTTACTTAAATACGACGTGCTCGGGTACAACAGTACATTTTTCCAAGTGTTAGTTTTTCAAAAAAGAAAAATCCATCGAATTCCATTATTATTTGAAGGACATAAATACATATATGTTATACTACCCCATCACTTGATAAAAATTAACAAGGTTACTCATGAACATAAAATAATTTTCACACTGAGGACGCTACACTTCAAGTGCGGAAGTAACTATGTGGCAAAACACTTGAAGCTGATAGAATGGAAATTGATTAATAATCGTGAATAAACATAATCACGTGTTATGCATTTTGAGGAAAATCAACAAATCACATTGTTTCATCATGTTGGTGGAGTTTGAGTGGAAAACTAACAAGCACGTTTAGAGCTTTTGTGATTTCTTGTTTATTCATACATAAATCTCAGATAATTCATGTAAATTGGCAGGATTAATAAACTTTATTATTAATAAAAAGAAAAATGGAAAATAAGTGAAGTTCACTTACCCCTCTGTAGAATATAGAGGCACATGTTAGACTACCACATGTGATTGCTGGAAAGAGAAGCCATCCAACACTTCTTGATGAAAATTTGAATAATCTGTAATCATCATGAAATGGTAGTTGACGATAAACGGACGCCATATTGAAAGTACAGAGTTAGAATCAAGAGTTCATCTTGGAAATTACTAATAGAAATAATATTCAGGCAGTGAATCAAAAGTTGCCTAACAACTGACTGAATTTTTGAACTCAGTTCACTGCAAAATATGTTTTTCATCCCAACGCAAATTAAATATTCAATATACAATTATTCAATTATTTTTGTGCAAACTTGGAGAGATGTTCAAAACAAAAACGTAAAATCGAATATTGTAAAAAAAGGATATGTGGAGAACAAAACGTATCAACGAAACTTCCGAAAACTGTTGATGAAATTTCAATAGTTCGTATTTTCATTGTCTAATAATATACGGGATGTTTCAAATTCGACCCTCACCATTGATATCTCGAAAACTATGGGAGATTCGAAGATGATTGAATTGAGGCAAAGTTTCGTATCCACCTGACTAGCAATATGCCGTTGAGAAAGTTATGAAATTCCGAGCATATCTGGAGATATCCGGAAAAACCAAAATTTTGGAGAATGGCTTGTATTTTTTTCCGGCTTGATTTATCGAAGGAGTGTGTATGATGGTGTGTAAATTAGACATTGTGTCCTTTTCAATGAAAATATAACTTTGAACAAATACCAATAATTATCTTAAACGTGAAAGACAAAAGTAAATCACAGCAAATGCTCAGAATACTGGCCTTGTTTATGATAATACAACTGCGCCCTTCTTAGAATATTATTCACTGCACGATTAATTTCTCTCATCCTCGATCTTCCGAATTCTATAACAATGCTGTGTTGAAGGTTCTCAATATTTTAATATTTCCTCTGACCACAAACTCTATTTTTCAGTGAACCGTATAAGAATGTATCCATTACAGTTGAGTCTGGAGATCTTGCTGGCCACCTCACCGGCCCATTATTTCCTATCCATTTATCAACAAACCTTTCAGTCAGGTGATTAGATACTCATCTAGTAGTGTGCAGTGGAGCACCATCATGTTGAAACCAGATGTTGCTATAGTTAGCCAAGAGTAGATCATCCAAATAGTCTTCGAAAATCGACAATAAAACTGGTGCTACGTTTCTCTATTCAGAATTCCGTCAAATAAATGAGGACATAAAATTATATCTTTGTGAATTCCTGCCCAAACTTCAATACTGAATCGCACTTGAGGTTGAATTTCTCGGAAATGCCTGGGGTTGTTTATACTCCAAATGTGTTCGTTATGTCGGTGTGCTTCAATCTGTCCAAATAATATCTTACAGGAAAACAAAAAAATTAGGTCTTCTTATTCGTCAATTAAAAAATTTCAATACCTTTTCCGGGTCACCTGGATGCAATTTTTGAGATATGTGTATTTTGTAACATTTTGAACCGCTTTGTTTGAAATGTCTCCAAGCACTTGTATGACAGATATTCATTTCGGAGGAAATTTGACGTGTAGATTTCCCCGGGTTTATGTTTATCTGCAAATTATTGATTTTTATTGAAAAGGACACAATGTCTAACTTACCTTAAACATACCTAATTCATCAAATTTTCTTTAGTTTCCTGATTCATTCTGTCTCCATATTTTTTCCTCAGCTTCTCAAATGAACCAAACTTGGTTAGATTTTGATCCAATAACTTGACCAAAGTTCGATGTGGGTGTCGTCTTTCTAGATATAAGTTAAAATACATTTCCGATGTCCTAACACTGTTTCTATCGTATCTATTTGTGATAAATTTGAATCATATCTCGGTTTTCTTCATTCGTGAAAGACATTTTTCGCCAAAAATTCAATAAATTGTACAATAACAAAATGTCATTGAGTGTTACCAACTGAAAGTCAAATTTGGAAACATCAAACTCTATTATGATAAGAAATAATTTTTTTCAATATCTTCAATTTTTTGAAAAAGAATGATAACTTATGATACATCTTCGAAAAGGTAAAATCTGATTCCATTCAAAACAGAAATAATCCAATGTAGTCCCTATAGAAAAAACAAAGTGGCCGGAAGACGAAACGTCGGATAGCAAATCTAAAAACACAATTATTAAGCAAAAGGAAGAAGGGGCAATGTGAAAGTGCAATTTATTTTCGAATCCTTCGAAAAATGAAGCCAGAAAAAAATAAAAACCAATTTTCGAAATATCTCCAGATATACTTCGAATTCCAGTACTTCCTCAACGGCATATTGTTAGTCTGCTGAATGCGCAACTTTGCCCTAATTTAATAATATTCGTATTTGACGGCAGTCAAAATGAAGAATGATGGCGGGGGCGGACCTGAGGAAATCATCATTTGATCAGCATACCTCCCTTACGACAGTCCGGAACCACCACCAACCAGGGAAGTTGGAGAGTTGGTTGGGACCTGCCAAGCAGAGGAACTACAACTTATAATTGGCTGTGATGCCAATGCACACCACCTAACCTGGGGAAGCACCAACACCAACGAAAGAGGTTAGCACTCTCTGAAGTTTATCATGGCAAATAACTTGGACATTTTGAACATAGGCAATAAACCTACTTTCGTGAATGCGGGACGTAATGAAGTCATAGACGTAACGATAGGAACTACATTTGTAAGTAACTATGTTCGAAAATGAAATGTGTTTGATGAGAAAAGTTGTTCAGACCATCGACACATAAACTTTGAAATCGGAGGGATTCAGACCTCGATCCTAACATATCAAAATCCCCGGAAAACAATTTGGGGAACCTATGCGGTGGACCTGGAAACCTGTATAGACCGCATTAAGTTGGCAGCAGATCGATTACAGGAAGCTATCATCTCTACGTATGACAAACATTGTCCCATAGTAAACCAGAGATCAAACATAAATGTGCCCTGCTGGAATGAAGATCTGGCGAGTATGAGAAAAAAAAACTAGGAAAGTCTTGAAATGTGCAAGGAATTCAGGTTCATGGGACCAACACAGAAGGTCCCTAACTGAGTATAACAAAGTCCTGAGAAAATCCAAGAGAGACACGTGGAGAAGGCAATGTGAGGGGGTCGAACAGACCCAAGTATATGCCAGGCTCTACAAAATACTCTCGAAGGAACCTCAGGTCTCAATGAATAATCTGAAGAAAAAAAATACGTGGGAGTATACAAAAACCGGAGAAGAGACTATTAGAGAGCTTCTCCGGGTACACTTTCCCTGATCAAAAATTACAAATCTAACACCGGAGTCCTGGGCGAATTCAGAACTGGAGACCCCGAAAAGGGCATTCAGGGAGGACTGGCAAATGACAAAGAAGGTGATTGATCTAGAGAAAATTAAATGGGTTGTGAACTCATTTCAACCCTATAAGTCGCCGGGACCTGATGGCCAGTAATGCTTCAAAGGGACCAGAAGTTCTTCTCAAAGAATTGTGTATACTTCTCAGGGCAAGTTTAGCACTGCGACATATTTCAAAAATTTGGAGACTGATCAGGGCCACCTTCATACCGAAATCTGGGAAAATTGGACAGGACTCGGCGAAGGTCTTGAGACCAATCAGTCTCATGTCATTTGCGTTGAAAACGCTAGAAAAACTACTTGACAGGCATATCAGGGACGTATCACTGGTTATCAGACCATTACATCGAGACCAATATGCATACAGATCAGGTATGTCAACAGAAACGGCCCCATATCAGGTAACAGAAAAAGTAGGACATACTTACAAAAACAAGGAAGTACTTTCAGCTGCTTTCTTGAACACTGAGGGCGCATTTGTCAATACGTCGTTAGAATCAATCATCCAGGCGTCGAAGAGAAGAGGGATCGACAAAACTAGCTGTAGGTGGAAAGACTCCATGCTTGAGGGAAGATTGGTATATAAAACCATCATGGGAAAAACGGGTGGAACCTTTCTAATGGACGAACTATTATGTCTACTGGACCACAATGGGTGAAAAGCACTGGGCTATACAGACGACTTAGTCATCTAAGTCCAGGGTAAATACAATAATGTAGTGAAGAGATTCATGCAGCAGGCTCTGAATATTATAACAAGATGGACCAAAGGAGAACGGCTTAACATTAGCCCATGCAAATCGACCATAGTAGCATTCAACAAGAGGACTAAAACGGAGGGTCTCGGACCTCTAAAACTGAAAAAAGTACAAGTGTCGGGTGAGGTTGAATATCTGGGAGTGATTTTATATTCAAAACTGACCTGGAACCAACACTTGGACAGGATAAAGAGGAAAGCGGAGGTAGCATTGATGCTCGCCAGACGCATCTATGGAAAACATAGCGGCTAAAACCAAACATGGTATAATGGTTATACACGACGGTAATTTAACCCATAATAACATACGCATCCCTGGTCTGGTGGCCAAAGATGAAGGAGGCGACCACCATCAACAAGCTAGGCAAGGTGCAAAGACTTGCATATACCCCAATAGCTACATCGAAGAGACTCCTGGATCTACCTCCTTACACTCTGTGATGATGGGGTTGGCCAGAATGAGCCAATTCAGACTGGAAAACTCACCGAGCTACAAAAAATCGGACCGAACAGAAATTTCGGAACAAGTGGAGGAGCACATATTGAATATGTGCACGAACCACGTGACACCGAAGTACACCTTTAACAAAAACTTCACGGCCAAAACCATAAGCCGTGGAGAGTGGAAGACCATTAGTCATCCCGAAAACAAGTTTGGAAAAAACACCTGGTATACAGATGTATCGAAGACCAAACATGGAACGGGAGCTGGAATATACCGAGCAGATAGAAATTTAAATTACAGCTATCCGCTAGGATTATACACATCCGTCTTTCAGGTGGAAGTGTATGCTATCTTGCAGTGTGCAAGGCTCATCAAATTGAGACCTCAAAAAAATTAGCGGATCAATATTTTAACAGACCGCAAGAGCGCTCTGACAAACCCAAAGGTGACATCAAAACTGGTCTGGGAATGTCATGAAGAACTGAATGAACTTGCAAACAGAAACAAATCAACTCTGTACTGGGTGCCAGAGCTCCAGAGCATTCAGGGATCACAGGTAATGATAAAGCTGATGAATGCGCTAGACGCGGATCATCAAATTCATATATAGGTCCTGAACCAGCTCTGGGGATACCAAAATCATTGATACGAAATCAGATCAGGATATGGACCAATAAGAAGCACATAGAGTACCGGACCAAAGTACCTGGCAACAAACACAGTAGAACCTCCGTTAGGGAACCGTCCGAGAAAGGAACCAAAGAAATACTTCAATGTAATAGGCATTGGCTCAGAATGATTACAGAGTTACTAACCGGTCATTGTCCGCTTAGAGGACACCTGAATAAAATGGGGCCGTACAACTGAGACCTCAGCTGCAGATTATGCAACGAAGGGATAGAAACAGCTCTACACATCTTATGCGAATGTAAGGCACTGAATCACAGGAGACAGGCAATATATGGAAGTACGACATTACGTCCAGAATGATATGACGAACATTCAACACGAAATCTGTAGAAAGTAATACAGAGAACGATACTGATGGAATGGGTGTCATGAGAAGATAAACGCAATAAGCCCAATAGGCTGCAGTGTTTTCTGGAGACTTGGACTAAATGGACAAGTCAGACAGCTCCCAAGGTACCAAAAAAAATATCTCAAAGTTTACGAGATCCCAATGGTGAGGATCGAATTTGAAACACCCTGTATAAACTGATTTGGAATTCCTGAGAGAATCAGAATCATTTTATATATTATTAGACAATAGAAGTCCGAACTAACGAAATTCATTATTAATCATTGTCAATCACCTTAAAACAAATGTGTGGTTTGACCAATCAACCGACAACTGCGGTAGCAGAAATTTGGGAAGCTAACCTGAAATGCCATCGGAAAACGAATCCAAATGTTTCTAGAAATTATATCAAATCTGAAAAGGTTAATGCAGTCAAGTACTTATCTATTTATTTTATCATTTTCATGGAATTATTTTCCAGTAGCTTGTCTACTCTTGAAGATTAATGAAGATCCTTCTCTCCAGAGGCATTAAGTTCAAGATCATCTATATAAAACAAACGAGTGACCTTGTGCCTCTGGTTTCCGGGGGTGACACAGTTGAACCCTCGAGTATTTCTGAGCACAACGGATAATGGCAATAGCGATATGCAGGAGAGAAGGAGACTGAGGGAATCGCCCTGAAATACACCCCTTCTGAAAGTGACCCACCCTGTTTGGACTCTTGCTTGACCATGTTTTGGTGAAGCGAGTTCGCCAAAGTGGTATCAGTTGTTGTATGCATCTCACTATTTTGTCAGGTACCGCAAGGCATCTGAGCAAATGCAAGATGAGCTCATGTGGTATTGGATCAAATGTCTTACGGTAATCGATCCAGGCCATAGAGTGTTTACGCTTATATTGTATCGAGTCCTGCGTTACACATCTATCGATGAGCGGGTTCTCTTTACATCCAGTGACTCCTCTTTTCGACTCTCTCTGCTCATATATCCTTTCGGACATTCAGTCAACTGCGGTGAGTATTCGTATGTATAAGATGCTTGTTGAACTCATAACACGGATTCAAGTTTATTATTGGTCTGTAATTCTTAGGAATCGATGAATCTCCGCTTTTGGGGATCAGAACGGTCCGCCCCTCGACAAACCAATCCGGAAACGGCTGCTCTCCGTCCAGCCATGAGTTGAAAACTCTGGCCAGATGGCGATGGATGCTTGTTAGTTTTCTTCACCAATAAGTGTTCAGCCCATCTGGGCCTGAAACAGCAGAGTTATTGGAACCCATGAGGACTCTTCTAACATAATTCGGGGTTATCGGGTTGCGCAGTTAATTGAGCTCAGGCTCTCGAAGTTCTCTGTTGAAAACCAGGTGTCAGACATTTGCCAGATGTCAGCCTCTTCTGTTATAACACTATGAACCTCCTCATCTGAACAAGCCAGTTCTTGTTCGTACGTAATCCCTTAGATTTTGGGCGGAAAAGGCGGCATGTTCCGGATTTGTTTCAAACCACAGAGCATGCAATGTACGTTCTTCGCGCAGGATGATTACTCTCGTAGCGATGGATGAGGCTATCTCTCAGCGCATGCGTCCACTTAAAGCATCCGTTGTCATTGTCGGAGTTGTCATCGGTAGGCAAATCATTTTTATGGGCCCCATCACTCTGCCTCTGACCCCTCCGAGCAGGTCGATTGTGGGGGCCCCTTCGTCGATTACTAGGAACCAAGTGTTGGGTCCACCGGCGTTCTCCTTCCCGGGTGCGCGGGTGCGCCTGGGCTGCCAGTCCGGTTTTGCACCAGTTGCTCGGGTATGTGGTGACGCAACTCACCAAAGGCCAAACAAGGGTGTTAGTGGCCATTCCTGCATATAATTATTATTATCATTATTATACTTTGTATGTCTATGATAAGCTGAAATATATGGCTATATTCATGCAATAAAAATCTAATACCAATAAGAATTATTTCTTATGTGGAATGTAATGAAGTTTTATTCAGAACCTGTGACATTTTTGTCGACATCTCTCCGAAGTTCCTTCAAAAAATATTCAATTATCAACTCAGAATATAGCGAGTGACCCGGAACCAATTCATTGTTATTTTATATGGATATTTCAAATTCGGTACTTCGATTTGATGCTATGAATGTACAATTTATCAAGCTTCAAACCAAATATATGACACTTCCGGTTTGACCGGAAGCGCATCCAATTTTTATATTTCAAATGGAAAGTGTGTATTTTTTTCCAAAAGTGAGAGTCGGTATAGAATTACCTTTCCAATCATATGTCACATTCATACTTCCATTTCACAATCTGCTGATATAATTGAGATTACTTTTTGTATTCCCCTCGTAACGGGACATTTTCATGAAAGTATGCTATGGAAGATTGAGAACAATATCGTGTGAGTAACGATAATTCATGGCCAAATTTTTTACACAATAAGTTTTATGCAGACTAACAATTTTAGTTTGTCTCCATTTTTCAACATCAATATATTCATTTCTTTTGAATGCTAACTTAGGAATTTTTAAAATGGTTAGAAAGTCCAATACATATTAAAATACAAAACATGAATAAACCTCCATATTTTTGTTTCCTATTTATTTTTTATGAAGATAATTTCCATGGTATACATACATTTGTATTGAACCTTCCAACTTCATTTTAATTGGCTATGGAATTAAATTTGTTGAATTGTTCTGTCGTTGTGTTTACACCAAACTGTTGACATTTCGAATGTTCTGAATGTTCCAAAATGATCATTTGTCATCGTCTTTGGGTGATGACTCACCCGAAGACGATTGAAGATACTAACAATCGAAACGTCGTGAACTAACGCTCCACTTTTTATTTTTATTTTCTTTCTATTTTTACTTGTATTTTCTTTTTTAGTTGTTTCAGGGATTTCAAATCATTTTATATAGTAGACAATGGAAGTCCGAACTAGTGAAATTCAATAAATATTTTGTTGTGTTCGATTTTGCAGTTTCAAAAATAATACCAGGCCTCTATAAATGTAATGAAGTTTCATTTAGAACCTGTGACATTTTCGTCGACATCTCTTCGAAGTACCTTCAAAAAATTTTCGATAATCAACTCACCTTTTGATATCCTGATGTGCCCTCGCAATTTCTACCAATTTTTTATATATCACTTGTTGATATTCGTCATCTTCATAATCTCCCTTTTCATTTTTGGCTATATTTTTCAACAGTCCATTCAATAAAACGAATTGAATTTTTCCATATGTGAAAATATAAATGATTTTTCGAACAAAACACCCAGTGCAGTACCCGAGACATGTGATAATAATTAGTACTACCATGTCAATGGCTTCTATCCATTCAGTGAAATATTTCTGTCCAAATTTGTGTATTGGTTGACATATATCCGGAAATGGTAAGAATATTACATGAACGATTATGATTGCAGCCATCAAAAACATTATTGACTGCTTGAGCCTTCTGGTTTTCGTTGTAATTAATTGATGGATTTCTTTTCCAGCGGCATCCCACGGTAATCCGTATGTTTGAAAATTATGTGAGATTTCAACACACTTCTCAGAGTTGAAGAGAAATGTTTCCAGAATATTGTAGAAAAATATCTGAAAAACGAAATAAAGAAAAATTTTTGGTGAACGTTGGATCCTTCAATCAGGTCTGCAGGCCCAAGCTTGGAAAGTAATATTTTCATTAAAGCTATCTTAATCCACTGAATTGAGAAGTGACAGGAAGAGAGGAAACAGTAACGATAAAAGCAACAACAACAAAATTTGGAGCAATCTCAAAACTTCAGTGAAAACTCTTGGACCTAATGGTTTGAAAAATATCGATTATATGTGTTTCATAAACAGTTCAATTCAATGTTTATCAAACATAAGATGGTTGCTGAAGTATTTGAGAAATGATGCCCTCATGAAAGATATCATTTCGTGTACGGAAGGTTCTCTGATCAAAGCTCTGGCAGAAGTGGTTAAGGAAGTATGGTTAACAAAATCGTCGAATAGAGTGGTAAATACATTTTCTTCAAAGAGCCAAATGGAAAAAATTGCTTCTCAATTCTTGGGACACTAGCAGCAAAACTCTCAAGAGTTCGATATCTTTCGGAAGGTTCACTCGATGTTTAAAAAAAATCTGTTTTTCCGATAATCAGTAAATAGAATCATTGAGAAGCTTAAACACATTTTGACAGAAATTGATAAAAAATTGAACAACAGTGAAAAGTGATTTGGTTATTCGAAGATGAATAAGGATAAGGATCATTTTGTCGTCATTTTGTCTATATCGAAATGTGTGGTGGTCATTCCTCAGTAATCTTCGATCCTTTCTGAAATTTTCCTCATCCCATGACCCAATTATCATATGATTTCCCTCGGAAGACTCAGGTGAGAAACAGAATACGTATTTCAACGAAAAGACTGAGTTATATTAAGAAAAAACCGAAAGAACACAAGTTTGGTGAAAATTTTAACTTTACTGATATCACTGAACTCATAGATAAACACTGTTTCAAAAAAGTTGCCAATTTATTGAAATTTCGATCGGACTCGCAGAAAAACACCAAGACGGTCAGATCTTCAGATAGTATGCAACAATTTTCACTGGTAGCCTTCTTGTTGGGATCAAAGTGTTATTATTAAATAATATAATATTTCAAGCTACCCTCCAGGTCCACATTGCAGAGGATCACCAGGAAAAGGCCTATTGATGCAGGATACAATGAATTTATTTTTATTATCATCCAACTAAAAATTAATAACTTTATTCATCATGAACAAGAAAACGGCTTCTATAGCAGAATATGCCTTGGTAGTTATAGAAAAAGGCATACATTCGAACTGTAAACAGCCTGTTCCATACTTTTTTACCGATTCATCCACATCAATACTGGAAACGAAAAGTTTTGTGATTGGAGCTGTTAGGCAATTATCAAAAACTAGATTAAGAGTTAGGGGATCAATTTAGATTAAGGTTCTGATTTTTATAAACTTGCCAGAAAAGATCTCGAAGTGACTATAGAGCAGCCATATTTTTTTTGCTGATGAGAACATCAATATTTTTGGCGAAAACTGGCTTTCACGAATGAAGAAAAAGAGAAATAATACAAATTTATTACAATTACGATAGAAACAGTGTTAGGACATCAGAAATGGATTTAAGCGTCACGAAAGACGATCACCACATCGAACTATGTTCAAGTTATTGGATCAAAATATCACCAAGTTCGTTTCATTTGAAAAGCCAATGAAAAAATTTGGAGACAGAATCAATAGTCAAAATTTGATAAATGGTGTGTATGAGGTAAATTAGACATTGTGTCCTTTTCAATGAAAATAGAACTTTGAACAAATAACAATAATTAACTTAAACGTGAAAGACAAAAGTAAGTCACAGCAAATTATCAGAATACTGGCCTTGTTTATGATAATACAATTGTGCCCTAATTCGAATATTATTCACTGCACGAATAATTTCTCTCATCCTCAATCTTCCAAATTCTATAACAATGCTGTATTGAAGGTTCTCAATATTTTAATATTCCCTCTGACCACAAACTCTATTTTTCAGTGAACCCTATAAGGATGTATCCATTACACTTGAGTTTGGAGACATTGCTGGCCAATAGCTATAGTTAGCCAAAGGTAGATCATCCAAACAGTATTCGAATATCGACAATAAAAACTGGTGCTAGGTTTCTGTATTCAGAATTCCATCAAATAAATGAGGACATACAATTATATCTTTGTAAATTTCTGCCCAAACGTTAATACTGAATTGCACTTGAGGCTGAATTCCTCGAAACTTCCTGGGGTATTTCTTCCTCGGCTTTTCAAATGAACCAAACTCGGTGAGATTTTGATTCAATGACTTGACTGAACAAACTTTGATGAACATGCACAAACTGTAAAATGATGTGAGTGACTGTATTATACTTTTAATGAATTATTGATAAACAATTTGGTCTTATTCTACGAGTAACATTGTACTGCATCCCTCTTGCGAGTCTGGACTGTGGGCCCCTCGCTGCCTGCGCGCGCGTCCTTTTCTTCCCTTCGTGCCTACATGCGTGGACATATTACAAAATAACAGTCTATTGATGGACATGATCGTCTCCAACTAATTAAGGCCCATTTGTCTTGAAAATTGTTCATGCTGGCCGCCTTGAAAGGCTTAAGTCTTTCAAAATAAAAATCAAATAACACTATACATAGTTCATGGATCTATGGGTAGCTTGGCTATTCGGGTAATAGCTCGCTTAGATGTTCCACTAGCCATTTTTACTGTCACCACCCTAATTAAATTATCGTTACCTGGGTGTACGTCTATTATCCTTCCTAGAGGCCACTTACTGTTTATGGAATTGTCTATCACTAACACTAGATCGCCCACCATGATGTTAGCTGAGTTTGTCTTCCATTTTGTCCGTTGCTGGAGAGTTGCCTTCTGCCATCGATTCCATATACCCTGCTTCATTTTTTGAAGATGCTGCCAACGAGAAAGGGTGTTCGTCTCGGTGTTGGAAAATCTGCTTCTTCAATTCCTGTAAATGAGTCTCCAAACAGGAAATGGTTTGGGGTGAGAGGATTCAAATCTGATGGATCATTGGAGGGTGGGGTTACTGGTCTGGAGTTAATACACAACTCAATTTGTGACAAAATTGTAGCATACTCTCCAAATGTCAACAGAATGTCACCTATTACCTTATTTTGATGTGGTTGTTCACGGATTTGATGGAAGATTCCCATAATCCACCAAAATGAGGGCTCCTGGGGGGAATGAAATGCTAAGTTGTTTGTTGGTTGGATAATGCATTATCGATGACTTCAATGTTTGCTTGATTTAGGAGAAATTGATATAACTCCCTCAATTCATTGTTGGCTCCTTGGAAATTTGTGGCATTATCACTATACAAATGCCTACAAGCTTCTCTTCTAGCAGTAAAACGACGAAAAGCTGCCAAAAAAGCTTCTGTACTTAGATTTGACACAAGTTCGATATGGATTGCTTTCGTCACAAAGCAAATGAAAACTGCTATGTAACATTTGGATGTCTGTACCTTTCCTCGTCTATGGCTCTCTTTGATGTACATTGGATCACCGTAATCTACTCCTGTAGTGCTGAATAGTGTGGTTTTTTGGAGTCTGCGCTCAGGTAAATTTCCCATTTGTTGCCAATGTGTTTTTGGGGATGTGCGGAAACATCTGACACATGATCTAATAACCTTCTTCACGGCGTTTTTTCCTGAGATAATCCAATATCTGAGACGCAAGTTGCAAAGAGTAATTTGTATTCCCGCATGGAGTTGTTTTTCATGTTCATGTTTGATGAGAATTGTTGTGAGAGGGTGCCTGGGAGATAAAAGATACGGGTGTTTTTGTAAAGGAGAAACGTTTGCATTTTGAATTATTTCACCTTCTCGCAGGAGACGCTTTTCATCAATGAACGGAATCATGACAAAAATCTTGCTTGTTTTTTGAAGTTGTTTGCCGTTTAACAAATGTGCGATTTCATGAAAGAAATCTGCTTGTTGTGCTATTTTCATTAACTGTATATTTGCTAGTTCTAGCTCTTCTACGGAAAGTCTTTCGGAGACTTTGTTTTCTTTATTCTCCACATTCGAAATGAATCTTAAGCACCATGCTGTAATACGCTGCAATCGAGTGAATGAATTTTTGGAATATGAATGAATCAATCGTGACTGAATGAGCAAAAGACTTTTCTTGCTTTCTTTCTAGATCTGTAATATTGAAAAAATCATTTCACCACAATGAATTGTGAATTATTTCACTGGCATATTTTCCTCTGGATATCAGGTCAGCTGGATTATCTGTTCCTGCTACGTGCCACCACATCTTTATTGACGTCAAATTCTGAATTTCACTTATTCGATTGCCTACAAATGTTTGGCAATCACTTGGAACCATACCGATCCAGGCTGATGTAATTGTTGAGTCAGTCCAGAGGTGAACTCCGTGTAATGGCAAATTCATTGCATTTTGTACTTCATATAGAAGTTGTGAGACAAGTACCGCACTAGAAAGCTCCAGTCTTGGAAGAGTGATAAGCTTCAAAGGCGCTACTCTCGATGTTTTGAGGAGAGTAGGTGAACAAAATGATTTCCTTTGGCATATGTTGTTCGACAATAAATGCAGGCACCATATGCCACTTGTGATGCGTCGCAAAATCCATATAGCTCAATTCTGATAAATGATTGGAAACTCGATAATTTTCTCGGAATGTGTGATTTGTTGATGATGTGGAGTTCTTTGAAATATTTTTTTCCATGAAACCTGTATTTCTATAGTGACTGGCTCATACCAAGTGCCGTGATTTTTCCAATTTGCTTGCATGATTATTTTGACCTTTGTAATAATCGGTCCAACTAGACCCAATGGATCATAAAGCTCAGCTATTGTAGATCAAATAGATCTTTTTGTGATGTTGATAGAAACTTCTGCATTTGATACAACGAACTGGAAGATGTCCTGTTGGGAGTTCCAATACAAACCCAATGTTCTTATCATAGCATCCGGATTAACTGTCATCATGAATTCATTTGATATTTCATTTGTAACTCTTTCTAATACCTTTTTACCGTTGCTTCGTCATTTTCTCAGCTGTAATTGTGCTTTGTTGAGCATACCGATTACTTGCTTGGTTTTCTCAATTGCCTCTGATTCAGTCGCAAATACGGTGATCATATCATCCACATAAAAATCTGATTTGATTATGTCAGCGGCTACTGAATGATTGTTTTCATTTTCGCAAGAAATTTGTTAAATGCTCCTACATGCTAAGAAAGGTGCTGCTGTTGTACCATATGTCCATATGTGACGGTGAGTAGTTTATACATCACAATTCCATTTTTGATATCATCACGCCATGATATCAGTTGGTAATTGGCATCATTTTCATCCACTAACACCTGGCGGTACTTTTTTGCCAAATCTGCAGTTAGTACAATATTGTGAACACGAAATCTTGATAGTATTTGATAAAGTTCTTCTTGTATTATGGTTCCCTTTTTTAGTGCTTGATTCAATGATACTCCTGTCGAGGTTGCTGCAGAACCACAGAAAACGACTCTACTTTAGTGGTAAGACTATTCTGTTTTACAACAGAGTGATGTGGTGAAAAATAGTTATCATTTGTAATGTGCTCAATTCGTTTCATATGTCCTAATGATTCGTATTCCTTCATGAAAGCTCTATACTCCTTTTTGCAGTTGAGAATGATTCCCCCAATTTATCTTTTTGAGTGTTGAACGGCAATTTGACTATGAATCGACCTTGTGCATTTCTCTTTACATGCTCTTTGAAGTGGTCTTCGCATTCTTGCTCTTCCTTGCTTAACTTTCTCGTCTCCCCTATTTTTTTAATAAACCAAAACTTTTCTATTTGCTCCTTTGAAGCTAAATTGCAAACATATTTGTTGCTTTTTTGTGTTGAAACAGGTCCAGCTATAATCCATCCACACCACTGATATCCAGTAGACACTGATTTTTATCCGGTTTTGTGAAGGACCATGAACAAACTTCGATGGACTCTGGGCCCCTCGCTGCTTGCGCGCGCGTCCTTGTCTTCCCTTCGTGCCTACATGCGTAGACATATCACAAAATAACAGTCTATTAATGGACATGATCGACTCCAACTAATTAAGGCCCATTTGACTTGAAAATTGTCTATTGACCATAGTTCGATGTAGTTTTCGTCTTTCGGGATATAACTTAAAATACATTTCCGATGTCCTAACACTGTTTCTATCGTAACTATTCGTAATAAATTTGAATCATATCTCGGTTTTCTTCATTCGTGAAAGAAGTTTTTTGCCAAAAATTCAATGACCTGTACAATAACAAAATGTCATAGAATGTAACAAATTGAAAGTCAAAACCGGAGAAAAGACTATTATAGAGCTTCTCCGGGTACACTTTCCCGGGTCAGAAACTACAAATCTAACACCGGAGTCCTGGGCGAATTCAGAACTGGAGACCCCGAAAAAGGCATCCAGGGACGACTGGCAAATGACAAAGAAGGTGATAGATCTGGAGAAAATTAAATGAGCTGTAAACTCATTTCAACCCTATAATTCGCCGGAACCTGATGGCATGTACCCAGTAATGCTTCAAAAGGGACCGGAAGTTCTTTTCAAAAAATTGAACAGGCAAGTTTAGCACTGAGACACATTCCAAAAATTTGGAAACTGATCAGGGCCACCTTCATTCCGAAACCTGGGAAAATCGGACAAGACTCGGCGAAGGCCTTGAGACCGATCAGTCTCATGTCATTTGCGTTGAAAACGCTAGAAAAACTACTTGACAGGCATATCAGGGACGTATCACTGGCTATCAGACCATTACATCGAGTCCAATATGCATACAGGTCAGGTATGTCAACAGAAACGGCTCTATGTCGGGTAACAGAAAAAGTAGGACATACTTACAAAAACAAGGAAGTACTTTTAGCTGCTTTCTTGGACATTGAGGGCGCATTTAACAATACGTCGTTAGAATCAATCATCCAGGCGTCGAGGAGAAGAGAGATCGACAAGACAAGCTGTAGGTGGATATAATGCATGCTTAGGGTAAGATTGGTATATACAACCATCATAGGGGAAACAGTCGTGGCACGGGTAGCAAGGGGCTGTCCTCGGGGATGGGTGTTCTATCCCCTCTGTTATGGAACCTTGTAATGGACGAGCTATTATGTCTCCTGGACCAAAATGGGTAAAAAGCACTGGGCTATGCAGACGACTTAGTCATCTTAGTCCAGGGTGAATACAATAATGTAGGGATGCATGCAGCAGGCCCTGAATATTATAACAAGATGGACCGAAGAAGAACGGCTAAACATAAGCCCATCCAAATTGACAATAGTGGCAGTCACCAAGAGGACTGAAACGAAGGGTCTCGGACCTCTAATACTTCGAGGTGAAGAAATACAAATTTCGGGGGAGGTTGAATATCTGGGAGTAATTCTAGATTCCAAATTGCCCTGGAACCAACACTTAGACAGGTTGAAGAGGAAAGCGGAAGTAGCACTGATGCTCGCCAGACGCACCTTTTGAAAAATATAGAGGCTAAAACCAGACATGGTATATTGGCTATACACGATGGTGGTTGAACCCATAATAACATACGCATCACTGGTTTGGTGGCCAAAGATGAAGCAGGCGACGCCACCAACAAACTAGACAAGGTGCAAAGACTTGCATGTTTGGGAATGACGGGAGCAATGAGAACTACCCCAAAAGCTATATTGAAGACACTCCTGAATCTACCTCCTAACACTCTGTGATAATGGGGTACGCCAGGACAAAAGATCAGACCGAATAGAAATTTCTGAACAAGTGAAGGAGCACATATTAAATATGTGCACGGACCACATGACAACGAAGTACACCTTTAACACAAACTTCACGACCAAAACCATAAGCCGTGAAGAGTGGAAGACCATTAGTCATCCCGAAAACCAAGCGGATAGAAATTTAAACTACAGCTATCCGCTAGGACTATACACATCCGTCTTTCAGACGAAAGAAGTGTATGCTATCTTGCTGTGCAAGGCTCACCAAATTGAGACCTCAAAGGAATGTAACTTTGTACTGGGTACCAGAGCATTCAGTAATCATAGGTAATGATAAAGCTGATGAATGCGCTAGACGCGGATCATCCAATTTTATATATAGGTCCTGAACCAGGTTTGGGGGTACCAAAATCATTGATACGAAACCAGATTAGGACATGGACCAATAAGAAGCACACAGAGTACCGGACAAAAGTACCTGGCAACAAACACAGTAGAACCTTCATTAAGGAACCGTACGAGAAAAGAACCGAAGAACTACTTCAATACAGTAGGGATCAGCTCAGAATAATTACAGGGTTACGAACCGGTCATTGTCCGCTTAGAGGACACCTGAATAAAATGGGGCTGTACAATGGAAACCTCAGCTGTAGATCATGCAACGAAGGGATAGAAACAGCTCTACACATCTCATGCGAATGTGAGGCACTGAATCACAGGAGGCAGGTAATATATGGACGTACGGAATTACGTCCAGAAGAATATGACGAACATCTAACACGGAACCTGTACAAACTAGTACAGGGAACGATACTGATGGAATGGGTGTCATGAGAAGATGGGAGAATAAACGCAATAAGCCCAAGAGGCTGCAGTGTTTTCTGGAGACTAAATGGACAAGTCAGACAGCTCCCAAGGTACCAAATAAAATTTCTCATAGTTTACGAGACATCAATGGTGAGGAGCGAATTTGAAACACCCTGTGTNATATATATATATATATATATATATATGAACATTATTTTAATTTTATTTTTACCACAGTATGCGCTGGTCAGGCCCTATCCCTCGGAGCACTGATATATTCGTGAGGGCGCGCCAGCATTATCAACCAACGACCACTTCACACATCGTGTAGTAAGTGATCATCGGGTCCGAGAATCACGTGCCCTGAGCAAGTGCAGTGAGTCAATAATGACAGTCTTCTGCATCTGTCCGGCTGAGATTTCTGCCTTAGTGCGGCAGGCCGGTATGATTTCAAGATTCGAAAGTAGAGAAGGCATCATTTCACCAAGGACTCCAATAATCAGAACAACCATCTTGACAGAGTGGTCTGGATAGAGTCTGCGGAGTTCGAAGAGAAAATCTCGATATTTTAACCGTTTTTCCTCCTCTTTTCTGACGATATTCGTCTCGCCAGGAGCTGAAAACTCCACGACAAATATCGTCTTGTATGAGCCTGAGGGTGGGAAACGAATAGTTTCAATAAATTGGGCACTTCTCGTTTCCCACTACGGATTCAATATCCCTTGAAGCGTAGAGAACACCGGTATCTCGTCAATGCCATAAAAGTTCCGTAGATGGTAATATAGCTTTCTTAGGGTGGCGTTATGTCAATGAATATAGGCCGATACCGCATATACCGAACATGCCGCATTAAGGTATCGGGTGCCTTGCGGCAGGCCCTGCACCTTATGTCAGGAACCTCTATACCCATCACGCGACTGCGGTAGACTGAGGAGTTGAAGACACCATCCTGGTAAGCCATGATGAACTCTTCAGTTTCCGACTTCAGCCCGACCTGAGGAAAGCAAAAGTCAGGCGGTTTGATAAGCCAAGGTCTCCAATGTTATTGAGCCTGAGGTCTCCTTGAGCCTGAGGGTGGAAAACGAATAGTTCCAATGAATTCGGCACTTTACGTTTCCCACAACGGATTCAATATCCCCGGAGCGTAGGGCAACACCGGTGTCTCGTCAATACCGTAAGAGTGCCAAAGATGGTAATATAGCACTCTTAGGGCCGCGTTATGTCGATGGATATAGGCCGAGACTGCATATGCTGGACATGCTGATAGCAAGTGCGTTAGGGTTTCGGGCGCCTCGCGGCAGGCCCTGCACCTTGTGTCAGGAACCTCTATACCCATCACGCGACTGCGGTAGACTAAGGTGTTGAAGACACCATCTTGGCAAGCCATGATGAACCTTTCAGTTTCCAACTTCAGCCCACTCGTCCTGAGAAAAGCGAACGTCAGGCGCTTTGATAAGTCAAGGTCTCCAATGTTATTAAAGAAGACTACATGCATTGGCTTATCATTGTGTTTCCGCAGAAGTAAGGTGATCTCTGCGGTTTTTATCTGAGCTTTTTGCTGAACGGGTTCCAACTCGGTGACAGAGTTGTAGTCACCTCGTTCAGAGTCGAAAGCTATACCGAGTTCATCAGCTGCTCGGGCACCTGCCCTAAGAAGAAATGCTCCAGTTCCTGCTCTCTCATGGCCACGGACCATGCAGGTCTTGCGTTACACATCTATCGATGAGCAGGTTCTCTTTACATCCAGCGACTCCTCTCTTCGACCCTCTCTGCTCATATATCCGTTCGAACACTCGGTCAACTGCGGTAAGAATCCGGAATCGGCTGCTCTCCGTCCAGCCATGAGTTGAAAATTCTGGCCAGATGGCGGTGGGTACTTGGTAGTTTTTTCCACCAATAAGTGTTCAGCCCATCTGGGCCTGGAGCAGCAAAGTTCTTGGAACCAACAAGGGCCCTTCGAACGTCATCCGGGGTTATCGTGTTGCGCAGTTCATAGAGCTCAGGCTGTCGAAGCTCTCTGTTGAAAACTTCGAACTGCGCTGGGGCTGGAGTGTCTTAGTTGAGTGGCTGCGGGTGTTCATAGATATCTTCCCAGAAGGATTCCACCTGATCAGCAGTCGGCGGATTATCCACTACACGTGGCGGCTCTTGGAATAAGCGAGAAGGTTTCTCGCGGAACCTAAGGTTTTCCGCGATACTTCTCGCTTGCCTCACTAGTGACTTCTAAGCAGCCACTAGCATGCAGTGCTGTTTGGTGGTCAGCAGCACGCCTTGGCTCACAGTGTGATGTAAACATCGTAGATTGGCGGCTATTCGCCGCACTGCGGGCGTGAAATGCCTATTGGCCGCCCTGTAATCCATCACACATTGGATACGAGACGCGTGTTGTCTCGCCGACGTGATCTTAGCCTCCATCTTGTGTACACGCCGTTCAATCTTCCGAACCGCAAGGCCGGGATTTCGTCCTTCCGATTCAGAAAGCGATTGGACGACGTTATACACGACGGTGTTGATTTGCTAGATGTCAGCCTCTTCTGTTAGAACACTATGAACCTCCGTATCCAAACAAGCCAGTTCTTGTGGCTTCAGGGGCCTAATACTGTGGAACGCCCTGCGTGTTCTGATTGGATCCATTGGTGACATGATGCGAGTCCCCTCTCCAGCCGTGCCAAAGAGTGGTAGAACTGCCACTTCTACCACTGCGTTAGCAGGCTGGGGAGGAGCTATATAGCCCTGCCGCCGAAGATAGGATACGTAATCCCTAAGATTTTGGGCGGAAAAGGCGGCATGCTCCGGATGTGTTTCACACCACAGAGCATGCAATCTCGCCATGTACCCTCTTCACCGGGCTCACTACTCTTGTAGCAATGCATAAAGCTATCTCTCAGCTCATGCGTCCACTCAAAGCGTCCGTTGTCGTTGCCAGGGATGTCGTCGGTAGGCAAATCATCGTTATGGGCCCCACCACCTTGCCTCTGACCCCTCCGAGCGGGCCCCTTCCTTGATTATAGGGAACCAAGTGTTGGGTCCACCGGGTGGTTAGCCCTGTGGACCTACAACCTGATTGATGTATTTTCCATTGCGATATGCATAAAATAGGCGGTGATCCTTTGCTGCTGCTGGACGAAGGGCTATGTACATTCAGTAAAATTTAATAATTCTTCAGTACCTACAAATCTCCTATTTACGTCATTTTTTGTTTGCTTGAGTTTTACAATTAATAACGTTCCCGAATCTACAATATCATCTAATGTAACCTGGCTGATTTCACAAATTCGACGCTGATTTCACAAATTCGACAAGCTCCTGCAATCCCAAATACAAAAACAACCTTGGCCATTAAATAAACTTCATCGGGAGCATTATTTAAAAATTACCAATATGTGTAAATATCGTAAATATCGCAGCTTTCTTGGGCGTGTAACCTTTACCATTTTGTTTCAGAAATGTAATTAGTTTGAAATATTTTGAAATGTATACATTATTATTGGATTGTAACATACTTTTAATAGTTGAATAATTCGAACACATTGTTCCTCCGCTTCACGTTGGGAGACGCGAGCTAACATCTTATACTTTTTCCCTTGTATAATAAATAACTATTTCTCAATTTTTGTTATATATTCCTTTATAATTTATGCTTATTATTATCATAATCATATAAAAGCTTGTGAATGTTCCGAAGGTAGTTGTGGAGCTTCATCATCTTCATAGTCATTTAAATCTATTGGTAGTGGTAATGTTTGTTTTTTCGATGTTGTCATCTGTGGACTTCATTTCAAGTAGACAATAATGCAGTCTTCAGATTTTTTAATTATCTCTTTCACCCCATATCTATAACAAAGAGATAATTGTTGAAATTCGAATCATTCACAGGTAGAAATTGAATAACTCTGAGTACCACCACAAGTCTACAGGAAACACTTTTGTGTTTTTAATGTTCATTAAAAGAGTAATTGGAACAGTGCTCATCTCTGTATCGATGTAGTTGTAACTAGAAAGATGATGATATAGTATCAACAATTTATGCGACAAATTTTAAACGAATATATTATGGTGTAATCAAATATTGCTGGCGATACGGCTATCTTTTATAACGCAGGTTCTTGGGCCAACTTGAAACATATCGTTAAAGAAGATTTCAGCCACCTGATAGGTTTAATCACAAACTACTCACCATCAATTTTGAAAAATCTATGTTTCTACCGCTGAGCTGTTATGCTTCCTACTTGCCCAATTATGAAAAGTTATCTTTCAACAATCACGGAACTACTTTTGAAATTGGCGCAACCGACCAAATTAAATACCTTGGTGTCACTGTTGACAGACACTTAACCCAGATGGACCTAAAACTTTTTTTATTGTGTATTGAAGTATTAGGACTTTTTTTCTCATGAATTCGCATCAAAATATCATTGAAACTGAATCAAGTCGAAAATTCATAATGTTTTTGAAAAAAAGTGTTCTTTTTAAAAGGATGGTAGGACTTTGAATTACTAACAAACTATTTTCAATTTTTTTGTTTATTATGAGCAACAGAATACATATAACATCAGTTTTCACTGTGGGGTATGATATGAATAGAAGCAATATTTGGGGTGAAGTGTAATATTACATTTGCTACATTTAAAATTAGCTTTTTTGTGACAAAAAACACAAAAC
>NW_019291519.1:0-89731 GCF_000500325.1 Leptinotarsa decemlineata | reverse complement strand
AACTCAACTGAGGAACACTCAAAACACATTTCGGATGAGATGTTAACATAACTTTCGATATTCTTGTAACTCACCTGTGACTCTCGTATAAATATTGCAGTACCTCCGTGTTGACGGTTTTCTCTACAAAATTTTGATGCCAATACATAACCGGGTAAAACAATGCTCTCAATGTGTATTTTTTCCATCCAATGTTCTGTAATGCAAAGTACTCTTGGTTTTTCCCGATCACAAAACAGTTCTAATAAAGTTCATTTTATTTGACAAACTTTGAACGTTAATACTAAAAATACTATATATAAATGATTGGTGTTCGTTTAGTTCTGCTTTTCCAGGTTCTGGGATGTTGTCATTACTGTGTAGTTTTTTATATGTTGGTCATCTTTCCTACCATCTTTTGATGAAAAAGGTCCTCCTGGCCTGAAGATAAACCTATTCACGGCTGCTCCATCGGGCCATATTTCAGGGTTGTAAACCTCTTTGACGTATTGCATCGGGAATGTTACCATCATGGAACATTTTGATTCTGTTCTGCTGAGTATTTCACATTCAAAAGGTATGTGTGGTGCAGTGCATTTCAAGCCACTCTGAAGGGTTTCAGGCGAGTTTGATGAATCTAGATTATAAACATGGAGATATCCTTTTTTTTGTAACGTTTTCACGTTTTCCATAGCTTTATTTGTTCCAATGACAGGTTTACGTCTTAGATTACGATGTCTATATTTATTGGTCCACTCGATATTTGGCTCTGCTTCTGTTATTGCAGTTTTTGTAAGTTCACATGCGATGATGTTTTGGTGGTTGTTGGTGCTTTCAATGTTTGAATTACTCACAGCTGGGATATTCCTTTTTTCCCATGTGGTCGATTTCTCTTGTTTACTGTTTTTATTTTGGTTTATTTTTACGACGGTCGTGTTGTGTTTGTGAACTGTATCTTGGTTGTCGAGCATGTTAGAAGATGATCTACTAGATGTCGCTATTTGGTCTGATTGTTGTTGATAATTTGGATTGGATTTCATCATGTTTATTATCTTTTCAAGACTCACAATTCGTTTTTTCATTTGGCTGGTTATCTCCTTCCTTCCTTCTTCCTTACATGATAGAACTTCCATTCTGATTTTATTTTTCAAACATTCTTGCTTGGTACATAAAAGACCCAAATTGGTTATGCTGTCATTTGATTTTAGCACTTTTTCAAACACGTCTTCGAGCATTTTCCTCACATTGTTCAGGTTTTCACTTACATTTTGTTTATTTGGTAGCTTCTGAAAAACTACTAGGTCAATTATTTCACTTTTTTTCATTTTATCGAGCTCTGCTGCAAGCGATTCTCTATCGGCAGCCATATTGAAAACACTTGTGGAAGTTTCGAAAATCCCTGTAAACCTTTGAGAGTGGAGACAAATGACTTTAGAACTCTAGCCACTCCTGAAGACAAGAGCTTGGGATATGTTTATCGATATCTTTTGAGAAAATGTTCAAGAAAATATTAATGGAAAGTACGTACAGATTTTGCCACGGCGGCTAGTACCACACTGAATGAAACAGATGTATATATATAGTTACTTCAGGCATACAGTAATTCAGAAGCCAAACAGTTTGAAAGTTTATCTATACCTACAGATTCATTTTTACGTTCATTCATCTAGAGACATAATTTCTTAATCATTATAACAATTTATGTGATACTGATTGCATATGCAACCATCTCGATACAATGTTTTCTTCAAGGCATACAGTAATTCAGAAGCCAAACAGTTTGGAAGTTTATATATACCTACAGATTCATTTTTACGTTCATTCATCTAGAGACAGAATTTCTTAATCATTATAACAATTTATGTGATACTGATTGCATATGCAACCATCTCGATACAATGTTTTCAAAAATCAACATTTCTCACCCTCATGATAACTTTTCTTTGGATTATTTATTTTCTTCAATATATTCATCAACCATTTCATCAACAATATCGATTTGTATTTAACTCGATGTAATGGCTGATTTTCTTTACATATCATGAGTAACAAACAAACCTGCCTTTTCTGGCAGAAATATTCATTTTTACTTGTTCGACCGACACAGATTGAAGACAAAATTCAGAATCATTCAGAATATTTCTAATTGATCGTTTTTTCATCTTCAAAGGAACAAGTAAAAACTCTGATGCGACAGTCGTCATTAATGATATCGCAGAAAAATGATGTTCCAAAGGAGAGACAACTAATAGTCAATCATTGTTGTGAAATTGGCCAAAGTGGTAGTGCGCCCGACTCACCATCGGAAGATCGTGGGCTCGATTCCCGCCTGGACCAGATATTTTTCCCGAGAGAATTTATCTGGTTGAAGCTGGGATGATTCTGCAACCGTGTTAGGAATCACACGTTAAAAGATAAGACCTCGGTAGTCCTTAGCTTGCACAAGTTCTCAACTTCTGAGAGTTGTCGTTCATATGAGGGCGATAGCTGATTAACGTAAAAAACAGATTTCAAACAGATTTCAAACAGAAATAAATACGGATCCCCTAGAGAAAAAAGTTCATTAGGTAGCTCACAATTATTCCTATTCGTCATATTGATTTATTCTGCCTACAAGTTGAATAATAATCAAGGACAAAACACAAGCACTACAGAAAAAAATTAAGGCAGTCTGAGAGCGGTACCCGTGCGAAAGTTACGATTCACAGTGGATTCGAATCAGTGAAGATGAAATTGATTCAAAAAGACGTTCTTGGGAAGTTTATTCCACATAAACGCAGTTCTCCAAACGGATTCTTAAAAAGTTCTTAAGAAGTTCGAGGTGTGCTGAGTTGAACTTCAGAACAAGGAACAGCCTCAGTTCATCGCGTTTTCCTGATATTTACTGCTCTTGGTGAAATCGAATGTGCCGAGTCACTTTTTTAATTCACTCTAAGAGCAGTACCTGTGCGAAAGTTGCGATTCACAATGGATTGGAATCGCTGGAGATAAAATCAATTTGAAAAGACATTCTTGGAAAGTTCATTCCACATGAACGCAGTTCTCCAAAAGGATTCTTGAACAGCGAAGTTCGAGGTGTTCTAAGTTGAACTTCAGAACTTCATTCCATCGTATATTTCTCTTATGTACTGCATTTGGTGGAATCGAATGTGCAGAGTCACTTGAACACCTTTCGTGATAGTATCTCTGATAGACAAATCTCTAACCTCTCTCCGATGTTCCAGACTATCAAGGTAGCAGGTGATGTTCGTGTCTCCAATCAGGTGGATGGCTCTTTTCTAGATGGAATTCAGTAGCTTCAGGGTATGCTTAGGGGTAGAACTTCATACGTGAGAATAATACTCCAAAGGAGATCTGATCTGAGCTTTATAAAATATTAAAAGTTACTGAGGTGTGTATAGTTTTCTGGTTCGGAACGATGTTATGAACATTTGAGAGGCAACCTTTGCAATTACAGCGACATCATTGTGCCAAGACATATTGGTGTCCATTTCGACCCCCAAAAAACTCAGCGAAGCAGAGAGCAGAATTGTCTGCCCTGAAATGATTATATCCGTTTCGGAGACATTATTCTTCCAGGAGAAAAACGGGTTTTCATAGCATTCAATTGAACACCCCAATTCGAAATCACCTCTAGATCCTCATTCGGATATGCAACCTCCTGCATCCGCAGTCGATGTCCTGGAATCCAAATGGAATAGCAATATAAGCGTGCTGTCATCAGCAAAGCAATATATGGGATTTCCTGTTTTTTCAATAGGTCGTTGATATTTCCTGAGGAACACCAGCGTTGTTCAACAGCAACTAGCAGGAAACGTTCTTTCAGGAAGCTGGAGAGCCATATATAAAAATGATGTGACAAGCCATAGCATCGAAGTTAGGCTAGTGAATCCTCATGTCGAAAACCTTATAAAATATCAAGCACAACAGCTCTCGATTCTCTATATTTCTCGATTGCGTTATTTCAAATATGGGTTCACATACGATAGAAGGTAGCATGTTGATCTTTGTTTTCGAAAGTCATATTCATGATCGCTCAAGATGTTAAAGCATCCAAGATATTTGAGGATATGATGATTTATGGCTTTCTCTATGATTTTTGATATCTCTGATAGCAAAGCGACTAGTCTATAGTTATTTGACAGATTTTTTTCTGTGTTTTTTGAGAATAGGCTGAACGCGTGTAGTCTTCCAATAGGAAGAAAAAACTTCTCCCTTGTAGGACAAGTTGAAAAGTATGTAAAAAACTGGTGCAAGTTCATTGGCGCACTTTTTAAGAACGATGACGGGCACTTAATCACGACCAGACGCCTTGTCGAAAAGTGATTTCTGGCATTGTGGATTTTCGTGTGAGAATAGTGGGTGATGACTTTCCAAAAAAATCGACTGTGAAGTAGGACGCGAATTGTTAAGCTAGTAGATTTGCTTTTTCTATGGCTGTTGTTGCAATTGTACCATCCGCTTGTTACAGTGGTGGAATTGTGGATTTTGTTAAGCTTTGATCAACAGCTCTAGCTACCGACCAGAAGGATCTAGACCCGTTGGTATTGGTGAGCAGTTTATCCCTACTGCTCAGAAAGTTCTTTGGTTTCATTTATTCTAAGTTTGCAGCTGTTGCGAGCATTAACAAACCTGGTTTGGTTTTTGGCACTGGGATTTGTTGCCGGTAGGCAAGATCTTTGGAGGCAACATCTTTGGAGGCAACACAAAGGTACTTTTATCGTTTTCTGAAGAATTCAATTGTGTCAGGTATACTTTCTCTGTGAAATGTCAAAAAAATTGAATGTATATTTGTCATAGTAGATAGTCTACATGAATAAAAACACTGCTGAAAAAATATATACGAGCTTTTCATTTTTTCGTGACGTTCTTTGTTNCGAATTAGGCCATTCATCTTGTTTTTTAAGGAAAGGCGGACCGGTGAACCACATAGAATGTGATATCATCTGACGGGGTAACAAACCTCTGGAAGCAGCATCCGCCGGATTATTGGTGGTATCTACGTAATACCAATGTTCAGGAGCGACTTTCTCCCTGATGAATGTCACACGATTTGATACAAATGTCTTCCAACGGTGTGGATGACCCTTAATCCAATATAACACTATTTGGGAGTCGGACCAACAGTAAACACGTTTCAGATTTAATTGGGGTGTAATAAGATAAATGATTGATGAAATCAGCTTCGTTAATAAAACGGCTGCACATAACTCCAAACGCGGAATAGTAATTTTCTTACCACTTTGCAACTTTGGACTTTCCACATACGAAGCTAACACGATTCACTCCATTGGCATCAAAAGAACGCAGATAAATAACACAAGCATATCCTTTCTCAGATGCATCGTTAAATCCGTGAATTTCATAAGCGATTGCTTGGGAGTTTGTGAACATGTTTCCAAAAAAATGTAACTGGAGAAATGAATCCTAGGGGATCATATATGCGAGCTAATTCGGATAAAATTGTTCGTTTAGTACCAGGACGATTTGGAATTGCAGATACAATGAAAGAAAAACAATCAGCAGAACGATTCCAACACAATCCCAAAATTTTCAGACAAGAATCGATATCTTCAGAAAACGTGTGCGGTTCGTTGGACAAATAAGAGGGAGGCAAATCAGAGAGCAAAGAAAGGTCATTGCTAGACCACTTTCGGAAGTTCGGAGCCCCCTCTTCGTAATAAGGTAATAATTTCAGTTTTGAGTTGGTGAGCCTTTTCAAAGGTAGGAATAGACATCACGAAGTCGTCAATATAGCAGGTGGAACTGAGTGCGAGTGAAGCGAGCGGAAGAGTACCACCTTCATCTTTAACTAATTGTTCAAGTGAATTTCACTAGTTCGAACTTCCATTGTCTACTATATAAAATGATTTGAAATCCCTGAAACAATTAAAAAAGGAAAATTGAAAATGAATAGCTGAAAATAAGAATTATATTAACCAAAATAAACCTGAAATGAAATAATAGTGAAATAAAATACAAGTAAAAAAGAACAATTGAATAAATAAAAATAATGAAAAGGAATAAGAAAATAAAAATAAAAAGTGGAGAGATTCCAAGTCACGTTAGCTCACGATGTTTTGATTGTTAGTATCTACAATCGTCTTCGGGTGATGACTGGTCAGTCATCACCTGAACAACAGCCATCTGCCAAAAAGACGATCTCACAAAAAAAAGAATCGGACAACGGCAACGAACTAATCAAAATTCTGAGTAAGCTCACGTCGGAGCAGCAAAAGATCGAGCTAGCGATCTAAGCTGCACTAATTCAATCACCCTGGAGACAATAATGCCTGCACGAATCCCGGAACAATTGAAAATAGGATCATGGAATATAAAAGGTTCCACAGACAGGCGAAACGAGCTACTGGAGCTGCTATCGCGGCTAGACATAGACACGTCATGGCACTGCAGGAGACAAGGTTGAGGAGCGAAAAGAGCTACCGAATCCCAGGATACAATGTATATAGGATAGACAGGCCAGGGGGGCGCCGCGCCGCTGAGGGAGCGCACTCACTAGTGCAGAACATTAATACTACGGAGATGGAAGTACTAGACGATAGTTCGTCAGACCACATCCCTATCCTACTTACAATAGGAAGAGGTGAAGTGGAAATCAGACAACCCAACAAAGCGAGTCATCGACTGGACGAGATTCCAGCGCGCCATACATCATGCGATGGATGAGATACCACGCATCGAAACAAGAACGGATCTGGAGAACAGCAGGCGATCATCCAAGCGATGAAGAGAAGCTCACGGGAAGTGCCAGCCCCACGCTTTAACTTCCAAGAGCAGCTCCCACCAGAAACGGTGGAGCTAATCAGAATAAGAAGACGCCTGAAAAGACGATAACAAAGGACACGAGCACTCCTGGATAAAAGGTGCATGCAAAGAGCCAACAGGATACTGAAAGACGAATTGAAAGCTATCCGAAATAGACAATGGACTACCCGTCTGTAAGAACTAAATACTTGAGACTAGTCTGCATGGAGAATGCAGAAAGTACTCAGAAAGGGACCTCGATAGTCATGCCCGCCATTACACGACGAGCAAGGAATCGTCTACACTGACCAGGAGAAAGCCGAAGCATTCGCGGACAACTTCGAAAGGCAGTTCAGAGAGAACGACGTCCCGTTCACGGACGTGGTAGACGAAATAGAGGGACATGAATAATGCCATTGCCCTGTGCTGCCCTGGCTCGAAAGCCTTTCAGCTAGGCATCTTCCCTCTATCCTAGCATCACCAATGCCAAAGGACTCGTGCTCGTCCAAATCACCGAGGGTCAAAGACCCATAACTTTATTGAATAACAAACCAAATTTACATTTCTTCACAACTTTCAAAACAATAAATTGAACTTACCTAATTGAACTTAACTATATGTTTCTCTCTAAGGTAATACATAACTAATTTAACTTGACTAAATGATTCTCTCCAAGGTACTACATGAATTATTCAGAATTATTCCAGACCAAAGGAAGTCTTTACTCTCTGTTCGACAATTCATTCTCTGGCTATAAAAGTTTCACAAGTCAGATAGCGTCTAATCCATGGGTTGTCTAGATTGGAAAGATCGTCGTTTCTTTAGCGTCGTTTCTTTAGCAGCATCATTGGTAGCTTGCCTCTCATCCGTCCCTCTCATCCGTCCCTCTCATCTCTCACGACACTCTCTGCCCACTCATTCGCCACACTTATCCAATAATTTCTCCTTTTATTCCTGTCTCTCATCTGCATTTCTCCCTTCTCTTGTTCCAGCCGTTCTTTCCATTCGTGCCACCCAGTTCTATCACCGTCCATACATCTCTCTATCACATGTTCTGCCGTTTCAGGCTCCCCCCATCCACATGGGCACGGCACCTCCTGCGCCAGGTTAAACCTAGCCAAGTATACCGGGAAGTTACCGTGCCCCGTGGACAGCTGGACTGCCTTCCTCGACAGATCCAGTGACTCATACCCGACTGTTCTACAGAACCTGTATAGCAGTCGCCCAGTCATACCGTTGTCCCATTCTCGCTGCCATTCTTCCTTAATCCATTCCTTTATCCTTTTTCTCTCCTCACTCTTACTACTCATTCTCCTCACATTTCATGAAATGCTATCCCTACGCATTCCTTTCTCGGCCCCCTTGTGGGCCTTTTTATTGCCAGGGTTGTCATGTAGGTGACCCTTGCGCCATACGATTTCGGTCCGTGCCCCCCTTTCATACCTCTCCTCAATGATTCTCTGTATTCTAGCCACCCTTTCATTCCTCACACATACCACTTTCATCCTTTCCATCGCTATTGCGGAATCACTGATCACCCTTTCGTTCTCATTGATACCCAACATTTCTATCACCTTCTCTATATTGCAATCAGTTCCGCTTCATTCACACAGCTCTGCTCGGAAATCCTCTCGTTCCCTAGAGCCCATTTACCTACATTCCTTTTCTCGTCCATCCTCGCTCCGGCATCCACATATACCTCGTCCATCCCTTCGTCCTGCGTCTCCTCCAGTAACCCCCCTTGCATTCAGGGAAGTATCTCATCTATACCTTTCAATCTATCCTGAGTCTTCCTTTCCCCATTCATTCTCCACTCATGGTATCTAGCCCCAGCTTCTATATGAAGTGGGGTTATNATAACGCCTACTTGGAACTACTGAAAAACTCTTATAAAATTGTATTATGATTATTTTATAAGAATCACTTAAATATGTTGCAAAAGTGCAGTAAGGGAAGTCTTTACAAAACTATCTTTTAAGAGTGTTAGACAAATTTTATAGCAACTGCCAAAATGTTCATAAAACTGTTTTGTTGTGTTTTTAGAAGGCCTTACAGAATATTGATGATAACTATAATGTTTTATAAAACGGTGCCAATTTTCTATTTATAGCAGTTTAATGAACACATTGAAAACATTTCTGGGAGAAATGTAGTTTTATAATTTGTTTCTCCGAAACGTTTCCGCAACTATTATAAAATACTAAATTGCTAGTTGAGTACTCACTAACGTGAGATTGAGAGAGAAAATAAGTATGTCCACAAAACATGAGACATTTTTTTTCTTGGTGGAAGTGACCGAGTGAAAATAATTTTAAGGGGGAACATTTATGTTAGAAGTTATATTTTTCTTTTCGATTTAAACAATTTCAGTCAAATATGTGCTTACATTTTCAAATGTAAAATGTGAAACTGAGAGGCCATTGAAAGTTCGCATTGCCGAGTATAAGAAACACACACAGCTGAGATAAACCAAAAAATTAGAAATAGCAGAGCACGTTTGGACTCATCAACATAACATCCATCAAGTGGTCTCAAGTTGAAATCATCCTCGAGGAAGAACACTGGTTTAGAAGAAGCCGCATATATGTTGTCCAACAACGCATTTTGCCAAGCTAGAGTAGATATATGCAATATATGGAAACCTCTAATCAAGCGGAACACGACCAACTCCCGTCAAACGGTTCTCACTCGAGGACGATTGTGGATACTGACAATCGAAACGTCGTGAAGTAACTTGGTTTGGAATCTTTTACTTTTTAAGTTTAATGTTTATCTCGTTTCAATAGGTCAATTTTTATTTTTGATTCTTCGGTTGTTGCTTGTATTTTATTTCATTGTAATATCAGTTTTTCTGCCTGATACAATTGTTGTTTTTCAGGTAATCTTTTTCATTTATTTTTCCAGGTATTTCAAACCAATTGATATCATACTAAACAATGGAAGTCCGAACTGATGAAATGCACCACGAAACATTGTCAACTACCTTCACACAAACACTTCTAGATCCTCATTGAAATATGCAATTTCCTGCTGCCGGTAAAGATGTGCCTCCGTAACCGATGTCCTGGCATCCAATTGGAATGACGAGACAAGTGTGCTGTCGTCAGCAAAGCACATCACATCAAGAAAAATTATTCAATTGGGCAATTCCTTTTTCAATGTAAATTTTATTGTAGATTCTTTCATATTCAAATAATTCAAAAACATGTTGATTTCATCTGAGTGATGATCCAGAGAGTCAAAACAATGTCATCATTACTCCACCATATCTATGGATTATTCTTGTCTTCCTGAACATAATCCATAGAAACAAGTGTTTTTGGTATATTATTCCACAAGCTCCAATGTCATTCGTCTAATAAGTATCATATATAGTAATATATCTGAAGATATACAATTGTTACAGAAATTCATTGATTTATTGCTATTGTCATCTGGACTATAATTTCTCAACTGTTTCCTGCCAGCTGTTGCAGGAAGTGTCTAATATCGATTTTTGAAATCGATAACCGATGTTTCTTGTCATAGTTTTTCGGTGAGTGAAGAGAGGAAAGGAGCCATTTTGTACGTGCTCTTTGAAAGAAACACATCGGACCCAATTTTCGAAAGTGGTTAAGTAATCGGCATTATTACACTAGAATGGAGATCAGCATTTTCGAAAATTAGGTAGTGACTAAAGTACCTTCTATTGCTGTTTGTTGTTGGTTTTGGGAATCTGTTAGAGGCCTATACCGTCCTTCAATGGGATTCAAGGCCCTGAGTTGTTTCACTTCACATCTGTTCGTATCGGTTACTGGTGGTTTCAAAGGAGAAAAGACGTTTCTGTGGATGGGTATTTTACCAGTCCAGGGAGCAAACGTGGGAAAAATTAGAATAATTTTGGCGAGTTATTTTCCACAGAAAACCTTCGTCTAATTAGAAAATCCTGCCCTGGTCCGCCAAGCCTTATTTAGTTTTACCAACCGAGTATACAAATTTTGACGTTTGGTGTTTGAGATACTACAGACACCAAAAGACCTGGCAAGCTGGAACGCAAGTACCTAGTGTTAAGAGAGAAATTTTTCTAATTGAATTAATAATTCAATATTGCATGCGATTCGTCTTTTTTTGTTTTGAATTCTATGAAAAGCGGAGATTTCCTCGTTAATAGAATTCCCAACTTTACGTCATACTCCAATACCTCCATCCATTACTCCATCTATTACTCACCTGATCCATCCCATTACTTCATGATTTGAGGGTAATGAACTTCTGGGAAATAAAAATTTGATTGAACCACTCCTTTCTCCACTGGATAGAGATTAGCGGCAATTGTATAAATAATTAGTATTCGATCTACGAGGTGAAGAATCTTCTTTCTATATTTTGTTCATTGCTCATGATTTAAAAAAATTAACTAAGGTGAATTTTGAGCGCTACAATACANTCATGATCAAATCCTATGCCACTCTCAAAGTTCTTTATCCATATAGACAGAGCTTGTCCTTTAGCACAAAAAAGCTACTTTCACAATCGCTTATCCTTTCGAAAATTATCTATGGAGACCCTCCTGTCTATGGTCCCTTCTTGGATTCCGCTTATCAATACAAAATGCAACGTGTGCAAAATTCTTGTGTTCGCTTCATTTTGGGAATACGTAAATTTGAACATATTTCCCAAGCTCTTGCTAACCTTGGTTAGGTATCAATCTCCGTTCTCAGGGAATATAACTACTGCAATATCACCTATTAAGTACTGAAATATAAAATACCTGTTTCTCTATTCAATAAATTGACAAAGAGGTTAAAGCTCCATCCTTTCAACCTTCGAACTAACGAAAACTTACACATCCCTCGTTATTCGTCAGGAATATTCAGAAAATAATTTTCCTTCCTTGCTGTATTTTTTCATAATACGATTACTAAGGATCTCATGCAATTCTCGAAATCCACATTCAAAAAAAACTAAAAGCAAAATTCAATATGTGATCAGAAGAATTAAATGAATACATTGAACTATGATCTTGTTGTATAATCCTAACAATTTGTTTCATCACACAATCTATTTTTATTTGGTCCAGTTATTTTTAATCTTTTTCTTATAATGCATATTAGGTTGAGTGTAAGAGTAGCTAATAGCTAAACTTCGCCTATTATGTAATATTAAATACTGAATGAAGTCGATTATTATTGTTCAAACTTATCAGTGTTTTTTTACATAACTTCAATAATTTTCTGATTCAACATTTTTGACCCTCGGGTCGAATGGTAATCTCAAAGACTTTATTGTTAATTTCTTGTTATTTGAAATAGAAAACTTTCACGTTATTGGTATTTATTTACGATGGGTATATCTGAAATTCAACCCTCAATTAAAGGCATATATATACTCCTATTGTTAACTTTCTCAAGACCGTTTATTTTATTTTTTCATGGCTATTATCATTTATATTAGTTGGGTTCAAATACCGAGATTTCTAAAGATAACGTGACATATTTCTGCTTTCCCAGCTTTTTGAAATTATGGCAGCTATTATCTGCAATTTTTACTAATTTCTCTGTTTGTCGAATTTCGACCCTTTTCAAAGATGTTCAGGAAATACGTGACTTGACAATAATTCCAGCCTATCCTTATAAATTACCCTCTCTCAAAAGGAATATTTGGGGGATGGGACCAAGTGATAATCAAATTCAGTCTGCGTCCGAAAGTACTAATAACAAGACATACCATCTTACCGCGTATCACAAAATACAGTTCATCGTTTACAAGTACCTTACAAACATCTTGTTGCAAGATACCAGATACCGTAAACAATACCAATCTCGTCTAAGTTTTTCACCACTCATTTCTTTGTTTTTATACATTAATGTTTATACTATAAACTCATAGTGAATAAAATATAGATTTTTTTTTTAACTGTAAGTTGATATTAGTTCCAACGAAATCAAATATGCATATAACATTAAAAATTGAACAATACCTATCACTAATNACCATTCATCTCCAAGGTGACCATCTCAAGAGCATAGCTGAATCAACATCCGGCACCTACGCAGTTCCAGAAAGATCCCAGGCGCCGTTTACTGTTCTTTGTTCACCCAGACGCTTACTTCATGATATTTTTTCATATAAAAAACGTCCTGCGTGGCGTAATAGTTAGTTGTATTCTAGTTGTCATACTGTTACTACTCAACTCTGGGGATACAGATCTGTTTGCCCTGTTCAATAAATATTAATTTTTAAAAAGTTATTTTTCCCAAGTGAGTTATAACACATATAAAGAGAAGACAGATAACTAAATTGGCGATGGCGTAGCATATTCTTAAATCAACTGGTGATCATGCAAAAAATGCCTGTCACCAAGAAAAAATAGGAAGAACCAATTAATCTGCAAATATTCTTTCAGCAGGTAACAAGTGTATTTCAACAATTTTTGTACAAATGGATGTCACCCTGGCGAGAGTTTGACCACGGAGAGTTTGAACCTCATGAAATTATCGTGAAACATTATGTAGGTGAATTCAATTGAATTCAGTTCAATTCCATTCAATTCAATGTACAGAGTGGGCCAAATTAGACACTTTTGAAAGGAAACTCCTGTTTTCAAACTCGATAGATGAAAACTAATGGCTGTGTGTCTGAGGGTTAAATAACAAATCTGTTGGTGAAAATCGCATATCGGTATCTATCATCGTTTCTGAGTTACAGCATGTTTTTCGAAAATGTGCATTTTCGAAAAGTTGCTGTAACTTTTTTTCTGTCGAAAATTGCTTGTTTCTATAAAAACATCTCCAGAACCCTTTTCCTCTTAGAATTCAATGGTGTGAAGAATTAATTTTAGCTGGTAGCTGTCAAATTTTCATTCGAGCAGTGAAGACGCTCTTCAATTAGTGGTTTTCGTTCGATTCCCAAACACATTCACAATGAAATATGAGAATTATGAGAAATGGGATATGATAATATTTTTTATACAAACCGGAGAAAATGCAGAAGCGGCAAATAATTTGTATCACGAGAGGTATCCAGAGAGAAGACAACCTTTTAGAGATATTTTCACAAGATTGCGACACAACCTACAGTAATCTCAAAACGTCAACACGAAATTTGAAAATATCAAGAGGCCTACCAAGAACTAACGTTAGGAGGGATTCTAAAAACACAAATTCAAGCCATACAGGACCAGAAGAGTTCATCAACTCAGACCAGGAGATTTTGAACGCCCCATGGCTTTTAGCCAGTGGTTCCTAGGAAGTTGTAACCAAGTGCGTGATTTTTTCTTGAATGTATTGAGACAGACGAAGCTTCTGTGAGCAGTGCCGGCATTTTCATCTGGTACAATTCTCATACTTGGTCACAACAAAGTCCTCATTCTATTGTAGGGCATAGAGTTCGAGGAAGATTTGGATTAAGTGTATGAGCAGGTGCAAAGTTTTGCTTCTCTCACTTCTATTCGGCAAAAAAAGTTCAGAAAAGGTGTCACTTGTGTGTAGAAGAAGCTGGTAGAAATTTCAAGATCTATTGAAATATGGAGAAATATACAAGGTGTCTCATTAAAAAATAGTTTTCCATCAATAACTATTGATATCTACATGAAGAAAAGAGAATTGAAACTTTCTATGCATTCAACCACTTCCATTTGTAACTAACGTTACTGAAGTTTCGTCCTATGAGGACATTTTAAAACTTATACGTTAATGTATATGTTTGAATTAATAGTTATTTATGTATCAAGGGAATTAGGAGGGCCTTAATTACTGATGGCAAAGTTTGCGTCCCGAGCAAACAGGACAGCAATTGCCTGAGGTTATTAAGGCTCATTAATTCCCGTGGTACATAGATAATTTTATTTCTGACCGATTTCAATAAAATTTTGTTCATTTTTGAAACGGAAAAATGTACCAATTCATTACCTTCCCGGTATATTTGAATCAGGTACCGTTGATTATAGTAGAGTTTTCTTGTTGCTACGTTGTTGCTATGTTACATGTTTATAAACAGAACTTTGTTATGAAGCTGTGTTTGCGGTGAAAACGTGTTTTCTACCCCAAATATAATGGAGGATATTTTGAAAAAAGCTGAACAAGCAAGAGAATCATTAATTCCATCGAAAAGTGAAGCCGTATACCAAAAAGAATACAAGATATATCTGGACTGGCTGACACGGAAAAATGTTATGCCAAAAGATGTCACTGAAACTGTATTTCTGGCATATTTTCAAGAACTGGTAAGGAATTTTCTGTTTTTCGGTAGAATTGGTAGTAATTGTGTTTATTCGTTTCAGTCAGAAACGTATAGTCCGAATTCTTTATGGACTAAATGGTCAATGCTAAAATCGATGGTGACTATACATGAGAAACGAGATATCACCAAGTTCAATGAACTACATGCTTTTTTGAAACGGAAGAGTAAGAGTTATAAGCCGAAAAAGTCTGCTGTTTTATCTCCTAAAGATGTTATCAGATTCCTAAAGGACGCTCCTAATGATATTCATTTATTGCATAAGGTAATTTTTTTCTTATTTTCCTTTTTGTGTGTATTTATTTCCTTTTTTTGTTATAGGTTGTTTTGATTATGGGTTATTTTGGAGGATGCAGAAGTCAGGAACTTTTGAATATGAAGATATCGGATATAGAGGACCGGGATTCCGTTATGGTAGTGAACGTACCGGAAAGTAAAACTGGTGTATCGAAGAAATTTATAGTTGTGGATGAAAAAGAGTTCTCTGCTTTGCCTTTATTAAGACTTTATATGTCTTTGCGTCCTAAAGGTATTGAACGATTTTTTTTGAGCTTCCGACAAAATGAATGTACATCTCAGCCAATTGGAAAAAACATGTTTGGGAAAACCCCCAGCAAAATCGCAATGTATTTAGGATTGCCAAACTCATCTTCCTATACGGGACATTGCCTTCGTCGCACTTCTGCTACTGCTCTAGCCAATGCAGGAGCAACTATGACTAACTTAAAAAGACACGGAGGTTGGAAAAGTTCCACGGTGGCGGAGGGGTATTTGGAGGATAGCATCGAATTGAGAAATAAAACGGCGCGTATGTTGTCTATTTTGTCATCAGAAGAGGCAGGTACCTCGACTGTAGTGAACAGAAGCTCCAGCCATACAAAAGATGAAATTGTTTCCAGTGGCGGAAGTAATTTTCAGGGAACATTTCAAAATTGTACATTTATTATTTGTAATGACGTGAATAAATAGAATATGGTTCAGTTTTCATTTCTATTTATTTTTACTTGTGAAAGGTAGAGGGAATTATAAAATCTATAATGTCCCAAGGGAGTTATGACCCTCTTTATTGATAGAGTAACTATGACGATATAAGCTTATAATATCCCGGTCAGAAATAAAACTTTTTATGTTTTTTACCACTTCTATTCGTAACTAACGTTACTGCAGTACTGTCCTATAAGGACAGTAACGTTAGTTACAGATAAAATTGGTTAAAACATAGAAAGTTTCAATTCTCTTTTCTTCGTTATAATTTCCTTCCACGTAGTAAGGGCTACATCCATCAATTTATTGATATCTCATTTGAAAAAATGTGCTTCTTACACCATTGGATGCTACGTAATGAAGTGTTCTGGAAATATATCATGAACATTGAATTTTTGACACAAAAAAAGTTACAGCAACCGGTCACCAAATTCACCGGTTCCATCATCAGAAATGTTAATGATCAGACAGACCTACGCGTAGTAGAAAATGGAATACTGAGAGAGTTTCTCCTTGACGCCGCAAAACTAGTACCTGAAGATGTTATATAGAAGGTAGCAAATTTTTTGTTATCGATACAGATTCTACGGCAGAGAAAACAGAAACGATTAAGTGAATTTTGATATTTTGTATTCTAAATCATGAAGATGAATACTTGGATACACTTCTTCCCTACGGACTATCTTTCATATTTCATATTTGTTTTTTACTTAGAAAAGAAATACAAATTCCTCATAGCTGATAGATATGGATCGATTCATCCAAGAAATCGAGATAAATACAGTTGAAACTTACTAGATCACAATATTGAATGAAGAGGAATCCTATAAGTGGATAGAACAAATTATTATTTCAAACACTGAAAAACAATAATGATTTTGAAATTCTCCTACATGATATTGATGTAGGTTTCTTCTGAGTAGTATTGACGTAAACTTGGTAAATAACAAATATTAATTCATATGAAATATCAAGATATAACATAATTTATAATCAGGGTGATTTCAATCAGAAAGATGAATGAAGTAGTGATATACATGCATGATAATCATGAATATGATTTCAATAGTGTATAAATAGAAAATATCAAATTTCTCGAAATGAAATTCGGATCAAAAATTAATGAGAATATGCCCAGCACAGATTGTTAAAGATGTTACAGGTAGTCCTTTTCGATGAATTCGCCCACTTGATTTAACAAAAATGAGTTTTATTCTTAGGATGCTGTTGAAGATCAAATTCATCAACTTCTGACTACAACTATGGATGACATGAAACAACTTATGAAAAAGTTTTATGCTTGGTGGAATGATAACGTTATATAAGTATATCAAATGTATATTATAGTTCAATATAGTATCTTTTGTAGCTTGCTCACATCATTATATTTGTTCATGATCATTCCTGATTCACCTGAAATATTCGAGACAGTTAAGTTTTGTCATGGTAAACTGTTAGTTCATGCTGATTATGATTTGCTAGTATCTGTCACGATATATTTGTATTCACTGCTACGATAAGTTAAAGCAGACTTAATTCTTCATGTAAGTGGACTGTTTCTAGAAAATTCCTCGGGCGTTCTTTTTCTTGGCTTCCATCTTCCAGGAAAGGCTTCATGGTGGATTCTAATCACCAATAAATAGTTTTTGCTACTTGCACTCAATATTAAAACCATATGAATAAAATGGTATTTGAGAAAATTCAATATTCCTTCAAATAATGCACCTTGTTAGCATCGACACTACATACTAATTTGATAATAGTAGCTGTTTTAGTATAAAACTACCGAAAACTATAGTAACAGTGGAATTATAGTTGGAAATTGTTAACACAAACGATTTTGTTGTCCTTGGAGCTTTTGAAACAGTAATCATGCATTATCAATATTCAACCACTTATTTAAATTTTCCGTTAAAACCAAATTGAAATAATTTAGGTTTTTCAAATCCCAGCAACGGAGGTATATGTCGGAACATGATTTGCGAGAAGGAAAAATTTAATATTCAAATGGTGAATGTAGATGAAAGTAAGCACTCGCTACCTTAGGCAAGTTGAATAAAATAATATGAGTGGTGAAAAGATCAGAAAACAAGTTGTTCAATTTGATACAATAATTGATTCAATATTCGGAAATTGTATCATAATTACCTTACCAGAGTATGGTCAGCTCAGGTTTACACTACAAATGGTAATTTTATGAAAAAAATCATCGTATCAAATTGAGAAATCTATATTCCATTGCATCGGTGCATCAAAAAAAAACAAAAGTAGTAGGAGACTAATCGTTGCAAGTATTTGATTCCTTCTGCATTTGAACGTCAGGGTATTTGCTCTACTGCTTTCGTTTCAGCTGAAAAATTTCTGATTTTGTTGAATTTGATCACTATTTTCAAATATCATTTTTATTGAAAAACATGAATATTCGTTTTTGTTGTGATATGAATTGAAATCGAAAAGTCATTAATGACAAACTTATGAATTTTCAATATACCCTTCCATTGTCACACCACGATAAATGATATCATCGGAATATGTTTCCTTCTGTTAATCCTTTTAGGATCTGAGACAATTAGACAATTCGATTGGAGTTGTTTCATAACTCCAAAATTACGATGATGAACACGATATCTTTGATGGATTGTGAAATGTCAATAACTATGTGCCTGGACTATACTTGTATAAAAAGTTATCTGTGACGTCCTTGGATAGGGCTCTGTGATATGTCATTTTTGAATTGGGAAATATAGTTATTGAATGAACTCCGAATGTGTTTCATTGAGACGGATGAGAGACATCACTAGTGACGACGAGGATGAACGTATATTGAAAATTTAGTCTAACGAATTTGGATAATTGAAAACAAGTAAAAGAGGACGGGGCAATTTGGGTTACAAACGGAGTTCAATCCAGACATTCACGATTTCGGCATATATGTCTGGCGAATAAAATCGTTTTTTACTGCTAATGAGGTGACAGAGGAAAGTAAACAGCGAGCAATGTTGTTTAATAGGCTTAAAATAGAAAGCATTTAAGAATATTCAGTACGTCTTAGAAGGCTTGCTACACATTGTAAATTTGGTACTTATTTAGACAATGCACTTCTTGATGAATTTATATGTGGTTTCGAACCTGTAAAAATTTTGGATACCGTGTTTACCAAAAACGAAATGTTAACATTTCAAGAAGCCATCAGCACCGCGTTAACGACAGAGTCAGCTCAAAATAATTATGGATTACCACTGCAAGTGAAGGTGGAAGAATTACATCGCTTGGAAGAAGATTCTATACGCCTGCGTGGGAGAGTACAAAGAGGCGGTAGTCAAGGGCAGGTGCATATGCAAAAACTTACGACCACGAGACAACACATCGCTTTAGGAAAGTATTCCTCTAAAGAAGGTATGTTTTTTTGTTCGGTGTGCGGAGGCCAAAATCACGAATCCTCAAGATGCTTTTACCGAGAATATATTTGTGAGAAATGCGGAGTAAAAGGTCATTTAATAAGATTATGCAAGGTGGGCCTAAAACACTCATTCAATTATTTCGAAAATGAACAGTTAGAGTCGAGCGTTGATGATACCAACTAGATTTCGACAATAATCAAAGATAAACTTTTATTTTGTTTGAAATATTTAAATGAAAATCCAATATTGGTAGATGTTTAGTTGAATAAAGTGAGTTTCAAAGTAGAATTAGATTCAGGGGCATCAAAATCAGTAATTTCAGAAAATGTGTGGAGAAAACATTTCCAAAATACCCAATACCAATTTGGAATGGAAACGTCACATAAATCAGATTCTCCCTGTTCATGATAGCTATGTGAATATAGGAGAAGTTGAAATCATTAAGGAAAAAAATTGTTTCGCCTCAAGAGGTGGAAGAATCGAGCTCCCAATTAGGTAGCAGTGGGGCACCAGAAGCGGTGGTGGGAAAATCACAAGAGAGAGATTCAACTATGTCAATATCAAATTATGATAATTTTAATTCAACGAGTAGTGATCAAGAGGCAGTGGATTATCCCATCGACCCCATCGTGTCAGAAAACCGTCCAAGCGGTTTGTACCATAGTGATAAGCACAAGGGTTCTAAATTAGAAAGGGATCAGTGTAGTGTCAGTATGTGCCTGGACTATACTTGTATAAAAAGTTATCTGTGACGTCCTTGGACAGGGCTCTATGATATGGTATTTTTAAATAGGAAAATATAGTTATTGAATGAACCTCGAAGGTGTTTCATTGAGATGAATGAGAGACACCATACATTATAATCATCTGTATAATACCGGACTCGTCATCAACTTGAATATGTAGGTGAGTATTAATAATAATAATAATAATAACTTTATTCACAAGGTATACAGATTATAAAATATTAGAACAAAGTGGTTTGGCGTTAAGGGCAGAGCTCTTGCTTCGCAAGAAGTTATAAAGAATATGTGAGTATATAAATATTTGTATGAAAGTAAGTATGGCGTTCATGGAGTAGAAACTACGAACCATTTTATTAAATTTTGTGAATTTAGTGTTATATTTAAACAAATTATATTTCGGTAAAATGGGCCGATTGAATATTAGACAAATGAAAAATAAGAAAAATAGATAAAACCTTGAACAAATATCTCACGTTCTATAAGAATGAAATTTTAATATACAAATAGATAAAATTTTAGGCAATGTGGTATATAGGTTTTTTGAATTTCCTACACATACTTATTGACCAACAATGTATTCAATCAAGCTAGCGTAGAGATAGGCAACACATGGAAACCCATAATCAAGCGAAAAATGGTCAACTCCCGCCAAACGTTCATCTCCCACTAAACCGGTGAAGCGGAAAAAAAGTGGAGATGAGTGAAAGTATCTGAATGACCCATAAATAGTCATCTTTCGGAGGAAATAGTCCAGTCATCACCCAAAGACGATTGTGAATACTATCAATCAAAACGTCGTGTAGAAACTTGGCTTGGAATCTCTCAATTTTTTATCCTTTATTTTTATTTCACTATTATTTCATTTCAGGTTTTTTTGCCTAATATAATTGTTTATTTCAGCTAGTCATTTTCAATTCTTCATTTCATTAGTACTTTTAGGAATTTCAAATCATTTTATATAATATCAGATAATGAAAATCCGAACTAATGAAATTCAGGTTTATTGACATCGCATTTATACTCAACAAAGGCAGAGTTCACCATATACTTTCGGGAAAATAACTGAAGTTCATACCTGGTTACTGGTAGCTACCGGTGGAATGATTCCATCAGCTTCTAGAATGTCCGATTCGATCACGTGAGACATGAAAAACACTTCGTGAAGACAGGTTGTGCACCATTTCAAAGGTGAAATGATACTTGGGCACTTGAAACACATCGAATTTGTTTTTCAAAAAGTGGCTCAAATTTCTGTGGTCGAATTTGCTTGCTGAAACTGGAGTACTGGCAATATATGGTTCATCGAAGCAGCGAATTGATGGAGAAACTACATGGGATGAAGAGCCCATGTAGTATGTAGTAGTTGTTGTTTTAATTTGACACCATTTCATTGATGGGGAAAAATACCGTTCAAGCAAAACAATGATTTTAAGAGTATTATGAGGACTCCGCTTCATTAGAAACAACAATTGAAAGTTGGTTTGCTGTCTTCAAACTTGGTCGAAGAGACACCGATGATGCAGAACGCAGTGGACAGAAAACTTAAAAAAATGCACAAAATCGTTTTGAATGATAAAAAAATGAAGTTGTGTGAGTTATCTGGGATCGTAAGGATATCAAATGAACGTTTTGGCTGAATATTGCATAAGCATTCATCTATGAAAAAGCTCTGTTCAAAGTGGGTGCTGCACTAGCTCATTGCTGCACATGCTCCGTATCCACCAGATTTGGCTCCTAGCGGGTACTGTCTGTTAGCAGACCTAAAAAAATGCTAACCGGTAGGAAATTCCGCTCGGAAAAAGAGGTGATCCATGAAACTGAGTCCTATTTTGAGGCAAAAGATAAATCGTTTCACAAAAGTGGTATTGATATGTTAGAGCGGCGCTGGAATGACTGTATGGCTCTTGATGGAGCTTCATGGAATTTTGAACAAAAAAACACGTTTACTTGCTTAGTCCCTGGACTTTCCAGTCAATCTTCAAATTCGTGGTTGTCCAATCCATGGACGACATATTGTTCTGGTGGAACACCATCTTCTATTATATGCGATATTGACGGATATATTTCCGTCGAACTTGATTATATTACCAGAATAGGATCTGAATGTAATATTTAAGATTAAAATAGGGATGCTCAAACTATGGTCCTCAAAATCATTTCTATCTACCTAACAGACAAAATTCTACGAATTGTTGTAATTGTCCGTTGTTGTGTAACATCAATTGGATATTCGTCAGAATAATGATTCAATTCGAAAATATCGACTATGTCGGAACTTTGATTTTATTCTTGAAATCCGGATCTGAATCGAAATCCTATACATTCTGAAGTGAATTCGTTGGAATCTCAATGTTGGGATTACGATTGGCCTTTAAAGTTGAAATGCACACTTCTGAAATATGTTTTACTTTCAGCGATTGAGTTTCGATTTGTCAGCTTGGTAATCATTTGCTTGCTTTTTCAGAAAGAATTTAAAGAATATTCCATCTGCACCACGTTTTTTGGTAATAAGCAGGAGTTTGAATAATTTCACGAGATCCTCATGGGTTAAATATTTTCTGTGCCTGAATATGCTGCTAAACTACTGTAGTAACACATGCAATTTGGAAAATATGAACCGGATTAGTTAGACTTTTCATCCTGTAGGAATTTCTGAACTACGTAGGACGTTGGACATGAAAATACAAGTGACATTGAACGAACTGTTCTCAATTTCAACAACAACAACCACTGAACCATTTCTCTGAACCATGTCAGAAACATATATTGAATTTTAATCATTATATGCACTATGTTATATATCATTATCAACTTCAGATTCAATTGAACCTCCTCGTCTAATTCCCTACGCACAGACTTGATCTTCTGTAGGTTTGCCCATTTATTCCCCTTCACCGCTTACCATCTGCACTGTGTCATATGTATGTACAAAAATGTAAAACAAGAGGAGAATAAATTGTTATTATTATATCATTATTAAATAGGAGTTCGTACAGCCAATTACCGCTGAAAATAACCGTTGCTGCTATGAAAGGTTAGAACTAATTTATTCATTAAACCACATGTTAAATGTATACATTGGTCGCTACATATCAATCTATCCATTGTTGAAATTTTAGTTCAGCTAGAATGGCGTCTGGTGGCCCCGAGTACCTGTCATCAGAAAATCAATAATTCAGGTAGGATTTCGATTTTTTTTATTTGGAAGACCGGTAGTTAAATTCAGCCTAGAATCAAATATCCGATTGACTCGTGAAATAGATTCTGTAGATAAAAGTTCATAACTAATATTGTTGAACTATAAATAGTTGAAACTAAAAGTATTTACTGTTTGGAAAAGTATCTGTAATTCTATTTTGAAAAATATACTCCTTATGTCTGATCATGACATGTTAACACAATCAACGAAGTATACTGAATGATGTTACTTACTTTTTTTATCGAAATTTTCCATGTTTGTATCTATGTGCACAAGACAGACTGATATAATCAGTGTTGTGGAAACTCTTCGTTATACAAATGAAAGGAGGACACTAATGAATCTTGTCATCATTATGTTCCATTTTATATAAAAAATTAAACCAGTGAGACTTCAGGGTTCCATAATTGATGAATATTCGTAAACATCAAAAATCGATTAGGAGTTTTCAGTTGTTGAAAAATATGTAACGAAAAAATTAATTCATTGATAGGCTCAAATTGAAAACTTTAGTTTCATGAGGGTCAATATTTATTTCAGAATAAAATGTAGAATTTTTCATGTGAATATTTTCTTGTTTTCCAGTTTTCATTTATTAGTACTGATCAGTAAGGTGGTGAAAGGAAGAAAGAATGAATTTCGAAAATTTTGTAGGAATCGCATATGGAATCACGAGAGATCATCTTGATTCGATATCATCATAATCATAAGAGAATGGAAAATGTAACATAAAATGATGAATGAAAATATCGGTATGAAGTATTGTCGAAGAACTGATTTCAAAACATAAGGAGATCAACATGTGTCTAGAGTTTTTGATTCACATGGCCACGTTGATGTCATTTTCAACGACAATCGTAAAGCATTCAACAATATTGACCATTATTTATTGTTGGCTGAATAACATAAAAACTACACTACACCGGAAACTGTGTAGTTTGTGAAACCACGTTGAGATCGAAATTATTTTCTGAAAGGTGGCAAATACGGGTGGAATTAGTTTTCTCTATCTCAAGACTTCTCTTATGTTCTGTTATTAATATTGTACACGATAAATAGGGCTAAGCAATCACGTCTCTCTTTCAGTGGTTCCTGATCGTACATAAGTGTCTAGAATTTTATTGATATCGTATCTCACACTAAGCTAGTAGCCAATACATGTATAGATGAGATACTTCCATTGTTCGCGTTCTAAGCTCAAAATAGAGTTTTGGTATAAACATGACCAGACTCACCATAATGGTAAAACTCGACCACTTTCCAACACAGTATATACCTAAGTGCTTCAAGCGCAGCCTCAACTTTAGAGGCAGTGTGTTCACTCAAAAATATTTTGCTATTGAATATGACCCTTATACATATATAGTGATCGGATGTGAATACATATATTCAATGGACTGCAGCCTATGAACTAGATCGCATAATCGGGAGGAGTCTCTACGAATTGTCATACAAGTAGAAAGAACTCCCCAACGTTTTTTATACCTCCCAACTGGAACAAACAAAGGCCCGAAATGATCGATACTAGTATGAGTGAATAGTTTTGAGCCTGGTGTGAGGCACATCAACGACAAAAATCACATCTTCGGTGATTTTGATTTCGATTTTTTCAATTTACAGTAACGACACTGTTACACATTTTATTTAAAGTTTTATTTGTGACTCAAAATCGTATAATATATTTACATTCATGATTATTGTTGCATTTCTTCTTTATTATCCAATATTGTTTTATTAACTTTGGTTACTCCAATGGGCTGATCAATTACCTTGGCCATCTACGGTAGAATAGTGGCAGTCTATATTTCCTGTCGAGAATAGGTATTCATAGGTAATCAAGGTGAAAAGTTTCTTGCGTTGAGAGACGCAGCGCTATTGTCCCCTGATAATTTATCCTGCTCTCTGGAGGCGTTTCTTCACTGGTTTTATTCTACTTTTCACGGTTATTATTATTGTGAGTCATTGTTATGTGGAATAATTAGGCTGACTTTGTTATATGAAACCTTGAATAACGGAAGATATACAATTGTTACAGAAATTCATTGATTTATTGCTATTGTCATCTGGACTATAATTTCTCAACTGTTTCCTGCCAGCTGTTGCAGGAACTGTCTACTATCGATTTTTGAAATCGATAACCGAAGTTTCTTGTCATAATTTTTCGGTAAGTGAAGAGAGGAAAGGATCTATTTTGTACGTGCTCTTTGAAAGAAACACATCGGACCCAATTTTCGAAAGTGGTTGAGTAATCGGCATTATTACACTAGAATGGGGATCAGCATTTTCGAAAGTTAGGTAGGGACTAAAGTACCTTCTATTGCTGCTTGTTGTTGATTTTGAGAATCTGTTAGAGACCTATCCCGTCCTTCAATGGGGATTCAAGGCCCTGAGTTGTTTCACTTCACATCTGTTGCTATCGGTTACTGGTGGTTTCAAAGGAGAAAAGACATTTCTGTGGATGGGTATTTTACCAGTCCAGGGAGCAAACGTGGAAAAAACTAGAATAATTTTGGTGTTATTTTCCACAGAAAACCTTCGTCTAATTAGAAAATTCTGCCCTGGTCTGCCAAGCCTTATTTAGTACCAACAGAGTATAAAAATTTTGACGTTTGGTGTTTGAGATACCACAGACACTAAAAGACCTGGCAAAGTGGAACGCAAGTACCTAGTGTTACGAGAGAAATGTTTCTAATTGAATTAATAATTCAATATTGCATGCGATTCGTTTTTTTTTGTTTTGAATTCTATGGAAAGAGGAGATTTCCTCGTTAATAGAATTCCCAACTTTACCTCATACTCCAATACCTGCGTCTGCGCCTAAGCTTAAGCTACGGTCGGGAGATGGAAGCAATCCATAACAGATGATGGTTGATTTCTGCTATAATATTCGAGATTTTACTGTTGTGAGAGGATGTGAGAATATAATTATTTTTCAATATCATATGCCAGGTGTATGTTTGTTTATTATCTTACTACAATAGATCTATGCTCTATTCTTGTTGTCAATTACTCACCTGATCCATCCCATTACTTCATGATTTGAGGGTAATGAACTTCTGGGAAATAAAAATTTGATTGAATCACTTCCTTCTCCACTGGATAGAGACTAGCGGCAATTGTATAAATAATTAGTATTCGATCTACGAGGTGAAGAATCTTCTTTCTATATTTTGTTCATTGCTCATGATTTAAAAAAATTAACTAAGGTGAATTTTGAGCGCTACAATACATATAGAAAGTATTTTTTATAGTAATTCAATTTCCTTGCCAAAGCTCTCCTCCTGGCTTTTTTCGAAACACAATCTCTTCGCATCATCTTTTTCTTAACAATTAATTCTCCAGGAGGAATATTAGTTTTTATATGATGTTTTCCTAGAAGAAGTCTGCAAAACCTTGATACCCATGCTGTACTTCCCACAAGTCTTCGCCATTTGTACTTCTGACAGATAGTCAAAAGATGAGATAATGAAACCAATAAAATGTTCGACGGATTTTCTCTCATTTTCATCGTCGAGATGAAAAAAATCGAATTATGATGGTGAATCATTTGAATTCTACAAAAAAATCAGGACCTCGAAACCAACAACTATTAAATTTTTCGTCAATATTTGATGACTTTGTGATTCTTGTTGCTTTGTCATTAACATATAATCTGCCTGGGACATATTTTCATTGAGCTGCAACTGTTAAATCTTGTATTTCACCGATTTTGTGTGCGATAAATTGTTTATAATTCCGTCCATCACCTTTGATCCAACACAGAACTGTTTTGGAATCTGTCCACAAGAAATGTCCGTTGAAAGAAATTGATTTCAATATTGTGCATAACAATCGGCTACCCATCACTGCAGCTTGTAACTCTAGCCTATTTCTTCAGGAGACTCATTCTGGCCTTTGCTAAAATGAAAGATTCCCCAATGTGGGTTTCGAAAATAACTCTCGGGGAGGCTACCGTTGCGAATTCTTTCTCACTCAAATCACAGAATATGTCTATTTCTGTTGCCTTAGCAGTGGAAAGAAAAAGGAAGTAGCATCATGGAATCCTGAGTGGAGATATTTATTCTAAACTTTTCAACCAATTTAACCATTTGTGAAAGATTTTTGTTGGAATCCTATCATCCCATCCGATGCCAACTCAGCAGATTGCCTGTAGAATGATTTTCCCTTGATAGACAAGAAACTGAGATAGCCTGAGGTATCAGAAATCGACATAATCACCTTGAAGTTTTGTAGGAGTTACCGTGCCGTCAGTTATTTCTCTGGTAACCTTATGATAAACGACTTTGAATGTTAACGAATGAGATTTCACATCCCACCATGGTCTTGAAATGCGGTCCAACGATGACTCATCGAAATAGTTTTCGACATTTTCGTTTCTGTATTTCGAGATAATCAAAGGTGAATTCGAAGACCAAGTAACAATATGGAAACCACCTTTTTTATGAAGTTCAATGACTCCGATTTTTGAAAGTGCTTCTTGCACAACAATCCAGATAGTCGTTAACATAGAAATTTCTCAAGATACCTTTATCAGTTCAGGGTATTTCAATTGTTTGGCATTTAAACTCTCAACATATTTCGCAGAACATGGCGAACAAGAAGCACCAAACATCATCACCTGCAACTCGTATTCATCTACCTTCCTATGTTTATTTTTTTTTATTTATAAACGGATTTCACCTTTTTTTACATATAAAAACACAGATATATACTTAAACTAAATGTGTACTGAAAATGAACAATTTAGCAGTACTACAGTAATAGACGGACACCTATACTACTAATCTTGAATGTATTCAATGTTTGTCGATTAAAATCTAAACCTCTATTGCAATATTCATTACCTAATCTTACAAAACGTGACAAAGCACTATGATATCCATAATTTGTGCGATGGTAGGGAACTTGGAATAATTCAAAGTTACGAGTAGGTCTGTTTGGAACTTTAAAATAAGTCGAGTGGAGCAATGAAGGACAATCAATCTACCCTGTTAGTATCTTATGCAAGTCAGTTCTTGTTCTACTACCTTCCAAGCTGGTAATATTCAGATTTTGCATAACTTGCATGTAAACGTAATCAGCATATTGTTGATTCATTTTAAAAGCTATACGCCTCAAAGATTTTTTATGTACTCTTTCTATTCGATCGATGTGAGTTTGATAATATGGTGACCACACTGGTGAGGCGTATTGAATAACCGAATAAACCAATGTTAGATATAACGTTCTAAAAGCCAATACTGATAGTTTTTTAGCATTTCTAGAAATGAAACCCAATAATTGAAAAGATTTACTGACTGCGGAGTCAATATGATGTGCAAAATTTAATTGATGATCAAATATGACTCCTAAATCGCGAATTTCAAAAACCCGTTTGAGACTGTTTTCAATTTGATAATCAAATTGAATAGGATTATTGGACCTAGAAAATGAAATACAATAGCACTCATCAACATTCAGAGACATTCCATTATTTTGTGACCAGTTGATCAATTCGTTCAGATCAGATTGTAGATATTTACAGTCTAGGTTGGTTTTGATTGGCACATAAATTTTGAGGTCATCAGCGAAGAGAAGATATTTATAGTGGCGAAAGTTTAGAGCTATATCATTAATAAAAATATTAAAGGGAAGTGGACCCAGATGTGATCCCTGCGGGACGCCTGATCTGACCTGAATATCACTGGAAATGTGGTTTTGAATTTTTACCAGCTGTTTCCTATCAGATAAATAACTGTTTAACCAACATGTTAACCAAGTTGGAAAACCTGTTACTTGAAGTTTACTAATCAACAAACTGTGGTTGACTCTATCAAAGGCTTTACTGAAATCAGTGTAAATTGTTTCAATTTGAAGGCCTTTTTCTAGGGCCTTGATGATGTCTTGTTGATATACCAAAAATTTGATGTTGTTGATCTACCTGCAGCAAATCAATGTTGATTTTCATTTAGCATATTTTTGCAATGCCACGAAAGATAGTGCACAAGATTCGAAAAGTTTTGAAATAGCTGAAAGTTTGCTGATTGGACGATAGTTTTTTATGTCTACCTTTTTGCCACTTTTGAAAATGAAGGTGACATAACTATTCTTCCATTGGCAGGGAAATATTCCAAGCTTCAATGATAAGTTGAATATTATGCACAATGGCTTAGTTAGCAAGTAGACACATCTTTTAAGGAAATAGGCAGGGATCCCGTCCGGTCCACAATCCTTCGAATACTTCCACATTACTAAATGTTATAAACGGAATGTCAACCGCAGCCGCAACTGCTTCGTTCATGACATTATCTAAATCCAATTCTTTTCTAGTATAGACCCTTGAAAAATTTTCAGCAAAAAGATCAACAATATTTTCCCCTGTATTAGCTATTCGATCCTCAAGATGCATATAATTAGGAAATCCATGATTTTTTTTTATTGAGTTTATATAATTTCAAAAATATTTTGAGTTGCTGATTATTTGGTCATCAATATTAGCTATATAAATATCATAGCAAAATTTCATAAGGTCCTTGCATTGAGACCTCATGTTAGAAAATATTAGGTAATCATGGTCTGAACGAGTTGTTTTATAATTTGCGTGAGCTATCTTTTTCTCAGTTATGAGTAACTTCAGCTCTTTGTTATACCATTTTGGATAAGTTGTTGGTTTACTTTTCTTCCTAGGAATGAAGTTTGCAAAAGAGTTCCTAATAATTTGGTAAAATATCTCAACCATCGTATGAATATCTAAGTTATTGAATAGAAGTTCCCAGTTTATTGATGCAAAATAATTATTTAAGCCTACATAGTCTGCATTCTTAAAGTCATAGTAAAACTCTCCAAATAGAAGGGATTCAAATTTAACTGATAGTTCTAATTTGGCAGTAATGGCTTTATGATGAAAATTATTAGATAATAGTAGGTCAGTGGCCTCTTGAACATGAACAAAAATATTTTGTGAAAAAATTAGATCTAGATATACATTATGACTATAAGGAATAACATTGAGTTGTTTGAAATTAAGAAAAGAAAAATGATCACATAGAACATGAGCTGGAGATCCTTGAGGGCAAATAACGCTATGTCCATGTTCTTTCGAAGATTCCCACGTAGCCAATGATAAGTTATAATCACCAAAGAGATAACATCGAGATGCACTGACTTTCTCAGATATTTGTTCGACAGTAATACAATGATCTATATTGATATCGGAGTTTGAACCAGGAGGTATGTAGGTAGCTCCAAAAATCACATTTGCGCTTTTGTTCTTTACAAGAATGAATGAATGTTCAACATTTTCACTAATTCCATCCAGTACTTTTACGTTTAGTTCTTTTTTGAAGCACATCATCACACCGCCACCTCGAGACTTGTGTTCTCATTTCGATCAGTTCTAAAAAGATTATAGTTGTTTAAAACAATTTCTGAATCATAGTAGGAGCTAGTTAACCATGTTTCAGTTAGAGCTGTAATCATAATTACAGCTCAGGACAGAGTATTTAAATTCATCGAGTCTAGTTTTTAAACCACCAACATTTTGATAATATATTTCCAACGTGTGGTAAGAGTTAAGTCTCAGTTTTTTAATTCTTCAATTACCGGAATGCCTTTCCTATATTTAATAGTGAGATTCTGCTCACCTCGATCCCGGCGTTGCTTCAACTCATCCTGTACTTTTTTCATTTGTTCTTGCTGTATTTTGGTTCCGTCTGAAGCGATTCTGAATTTTGTATTGAGCAATCTATTTTTGAGTTTCAGAGCATGACCAACTGCATTTGAGTTTGATAACATCATCTTGATAGGCCTGGGTTTATTACCTTGACAACCTATGTGGATCACTTTAGTTAGATCGTTGCTTTCAACCCCAATAGATTCAAGTACTTGAATAGCAATTTTATTGTCATCAGCTAAACCTTCTGCCTTCGATTCTTCAAAATTGAACAGCATCAGATGATTCAAACGTATTGCGCGTTCATGGACCATATTTTCCATGCCAGCACTATTTAGGGTTTTCATATCATTCAATTCCCGTCTCAACAGACTAAGTTCATCACAGTGTTTCTTCTTCATATCTTGGACTTCTTGTTTCAGACGACTTATTTCATTTTCCAATACTGATAATTTGGTTAGAAGATGGGGTACTTTTTTGGAAGACAATTTACATTCATGGCTAAAAAAGAATATCACCCTCCTCTGCACAGTAGTGCATAGCCATAGTAATGGCCTTTATCTCGCTTGGGCACAATCCTGAGCATTTTTCACTAAGATGGAACGGGGTGCGGCAGCTATCACACTGTATATATTTATCTTCATCCTGTATAAGGATTGAACACTTGGAGCACTCCATTTAGATTGAGAAATTTCACCCAAAGTTCCCGTACTAATGGAATTCTTCACTCACAAGCGCATTGTTGCTTGATTTTCTATGGCTAATTATCAATGATTTCTCAGTGAGTTCAAGAAATGCTACACACTGGAGAGTTAAGGGATAATAGAATTGCTCGCCATTCCGCCACTGAAACGGCTGCGCACATCTATCATCCTTGAGAATTTTTACTCAATAAAACATCTCGGTTATATCCCCACAGAAGCCCCATTTAGATCGACGAAAGGGCATTAGAACACCTGGTAATGAAGTCAAATAATCCAAACCTTGTACCATTATTCTTAGCGGCATCGTCACAAACAAGTCTCAACTTATTAGGTTACTAGAGTTCACGACACCGAAATGTGGAAGATACCATGTTGTTACGGGCGAATTTTGCACTAGCTCCATGTCAATATTAAAAGGAAAATATATCGGGTACGCCACTGAGCGTTGTTTATAGTTGAGATCTTTATCCCTGTGCGATTCATATTCGAAGCTCTGGCTATTTTCTTGCTGAGACGTGGTGCATTTTGGCCATAGAAATACCGTAGGTATTCCGTTCGGAATTACCTTTATTCAAGGCCGACTATTTGGCTGAACGCGGAAGTAGAGTGTCACCTCTGGTAGTTTAATCGACCTGTCACCACTGTCACCGATCTGTTTAGTTCTGCAATGACTATTTTGTCAATTGTCTTTCCTCTTGATTGTGGAGTTTGATGAATAAGGTGGTGCGTGATCCAAATTATCTTGCAGCAATTTTCGCATCCATTCTGGAATTTCGAGATTTTCGGACTCGGCGATTTCTGGCGTTGTTTAGTGGTTGTCTGAAACCTATATTTTTGTCGAGACGCAGAAATCCCTTCGGCAATTCGCCGGATTTATAAAGCACCGGTAAGAGGTTATGTTTTATCAGATGGAGGTGTACCAACATGAATCGTATTTATTTTAAGACCTGATTATTCATATGTTTGGACCATCTCCACCGCCCACTTCCGTTGAAACCAGATTGTTGTTGGATTCTTTCTACACTGGGACCAAATCAATTACCATCTGTTAGTGGAAGCACCCTAAACTGAGAGGTTTGTGAATTCACATATGAACCATATTTGTTCTACCGCGTATATTTTTATATGTTCACTCTTTAGGGTGTTTGACTCCGGCTGAGCCATCGACTGTGAAGGCCCGTAGAACCGCCAGTTTGGGTTTCGTTTTCCTCATCAGTTCTCTTCATTGGATTCTTCCACTCTTGTGCCTCTATATGGTCAACTTTTCCGTATAAGACACCACCGGTTTGGTAGTCTCTTAAGCGAGAGCAGCTCTTAGCCAGTACAACAGACTGAAGACCGTCCTAGACTCTTTCGGAGCTGACTGCAGCCATCGTAGCAACCCTAACACCCCGAAAGGAGGGTGTTCAAACAGCTAAGATATTTCTTTAGATATTTATTCAAATTTTTCTGGGATATTCATTTATATGTTGATTATTATTCAGTAAGATTATTATCATTATTTGGGTACTCTGAAGTGACGTCACAAATCAGCATCCCCTACATTCATAACTGTCAATATTATTTGCCTTGCATCAGTAGTTCTGATACTAATAGTTTTTCAGCCCATATTGTGGGAGTTCAACCACAATTAATTTAAGATTCTGTCGGGGTATTCTGTACCTTTCGTATTGTGCTTTTCCATACAAATATACATGTTTGTTTAAATTAATGTTGAATATTTCTTTCAGATATTTGTATAAAGACATATTTGAGATTATTTATAATTGAAATTTTACTGATATAATGCAGTAGGGGTTCCTCAGTTATAAAGGCAGTTTCCTTTTTTTTGGCCAAAATTAGGTGGCGCGAGAAAGAACAACCATTTTTTTTATTATTATTAATCGAACCTTCGACCACTGAACTAGCTGGGTAACTTGTTAGTGGTGTTTCATTGCATCCCTCTACTGCTAGTATTTTAAAATTATCATTCGGCAAAATACACCCTAGCAATGTACGAGAACTTCGTTCAATCACCTCGAAAGTTTTTAATTTTCGAATGTCCCTATTTTTCAAGTAATCACTGACTTTGTTGCAGTACTGATCAAAATATGATTTATTCCTCAACATTTTTTTCTCAATACAAATTAATCTTTTTTAGCATTTGACTTATTTCTGGTAAAGTTACAACCCTGTCTCATATCATTTTTCATTTTCTAAATAAACCATGTTTTTTTTCAAAATATCAACAGCTCTTCCATGGGCAATGACGATAAATACTATCGGAAACGCCAAATGATTCAATACTGAAAAATTTCCTGAGTAGACGATTCAGTTCATCATTGTTATCACAAGAACAAATGTGAAAAAAAAATGGTGAAGTGTGCCACTAGTTAGTGACAACTGGACTGATCAGAACCCTGATAAACTTTTCTTGCTACTGTTGAATGGATATTGTCCTGACCTATGAAAACATTAAAATTTGTATTTACTTACCATTTCCTGAATAGAAAGTCTCTGAAGATGTGCATAATCTTTGAGATAACTCATCACGATGATTTGAGAAGGTGAAGACAAGTCTGTTACTGTTCTCAAACTTCTAATTTGGAATATTCTTGCCCTTCATGAACTTCAGAAATTTTCATATTGATACATTCTGAACCTTCATCATATGAAACAATATTTCTAATGCATGAAGATTTCGTACATTAATATTAATATACCCTTTCGAGTCATAAATCTTGATATGAGCTATCTTGAGAAGAACTTCAGAAAGATTGTTTGTGAGACAAACTGTTAGAACACTTTCATTAATTTTTTCAGTAAAAGAAAGTACATTAGAAACATGAAAACTTACACTTTCTATGTTTTCATCACTTCTATTTGAAACTATCGTTACTGTAGTTTTGTCCTATATAGACATTTCCAAACTGATACGATAATAGTATATTATGCAACGATCATGTAATGATGGTTATTAGGACACGAGCATTAACCGGGAAACGAAACGAGCCGAAAGCGAGTTTTGTATGGTTTATGCGAGTGTATTAATAACCATTACATGAGAGTTGCATACTGGATTATGGTCATATAAGTGTAGAAAAAAACGTTTTTTACATTGGAAAAGTTTTTTATTGTATCAGTTTGAAAATGTCTATATAAGACGAAACTGTAGACAGTTTCAAGTAAAAGTGGTAAAAAACATGGAAAGTTCCATTTCTCATTTTTCATGATGATCTACTACAACGTAGTAACGACTACATCAATCAATTTACATTAGAAACTTTACTTCTGTGCAGAAAGTTACGGTGGCGTTAGTTACATCCATCGACATAAACTTAATCTAGACTGTTAATCTCATATAACAAAACTTCATCCATTTACGAAATTTCAGTGAACCTTCAGGGCATGCGCAATGAAGATTCATGACGTTTCCAAATCACATGGGCATATCGCAGGAAAGGGGGATTTTTTAGGGATATCGAGTGGAATACTTGGTTTTCACACTTATGTTCATAGAGAAATCTGCGAAACAAAAATAAACATTTGTATTATAATAGGTACTCAGTATGACTCTTCCTGATATCTATTGGCGAGTAGTAATAATATTAATACCGAGCAAAGCTTGGTCACCCAGGTACTCATAACATAAACATAAGTATGTTGTATGTTGTCTGGGAGTGACTAATTCTTGGGAAAGAAAGGTTTTTGCTTTCTCTCCATCTTGATACAGAAAAAAATGTGGGAATCTTCCAAAAAAAGGAAGGAAGCAATACATTTTGAAAGAATTAACTCTATACATAGATGTGTAGATCATGCCAAGAAGTAACTTTCAGACACAAACTGAAAAAAGAAGCCTTCCTGAAACAGCTACTTTCATATAAACATTGAATTACACGAAAGAAAAACTTATTTCAAAACAACTACTACTGTATGAACACTTAATTATACAAAAACACTTTTCTGTACCCAGTTTGTATTCCAATATAGAAGTATTTGTTTCGAAAGAATGTTTTCTTTCGTGTGATTCAATGTTTAGGAGGGCTTTTTATTCCAGTTTGTGTCTGAAAGTTATTTCTTTGCATCATCTACACATCTATGTATAGAGTTACTTCTTTTAAAATTGATTGCTTCCTTCCTTCCTTTAAAAGATTTCCACTTTTTTTGTATCAAGATGGAGTAGTAGAAACCAAATACTTTCTTTCCCAAAAATTAATCACTCCTAAAAATATAACCCCTTCAATTCAAACTNTAAGGAAGTAAAAAGCATACAATTTTTACATGTTGATATTTACTCACGCAACCAGCAAATATTGGTGTACATAATAGCAACTTACATAAATAAAATTAGATTGTGATGTAACATCAATACAAATAATACTAAAATAATAACTGCAAACCAATGATAATGATATATCAGTATAAATATATTCGAACAATTGAATATGAATTTGATTTTGTTCGATAGAATAGAGAAGCAAGTATTTCAGACTACAATACAATATTTCAATGAGTCATATAGGCACAGTTATCAGCAATTCACATGATGAATGTAACTAAATATTTTTAATTATTTTTAGTGGAAAATACTCATTGCAATTTGTTATTCAATTGCACTGATATTCTCAATTTAGTGTGGAAACAACATCATGTTCCAATTTTCATTGATTTTGAAACAATATTAGTTTGGAAAATTGTTTTCTGATCACAGCACCCCTTCCAATTTCTGTTTGTTTCTTTGAAACTTCATGAAATCTCAATTTGGTGTGAACTTGTATCATAAGCTTGATGAGAATTGATTTATAGTTTTTTGAAAAAGTGACAAATTTTTTTTTTCCTGATTGATTCGGCCGTTACTTGATGAAGATCCATAGTAATTTCAAAAACTACACCTCACGATTTGATCTCCACAAACTTTATTTGAAATAAAAAAAATAATTCCAAGTGGTCTTGGCTCATCTTGTATGTCATCAAATGATCAACTGAAATATCATTCTTAATATATGTGTCATAGACAACTATAAGTAAAGTAGCTGTGGTGATGAATCCTTTGACAGGAGTACTGGTACAATGGAACACCTGCAGAATTTTTGAAACTCTTTAAATATTCGATAGATTCTGTAAAGGCACAGCCCCAGAATAGTTCATTTTTTTGTGAAATGTCTTTTGCATCCACTAGCATGAGCATTCCTTGAATTACATAGATCAAATAATCGGTTTACAATTCTAATGAACTTCACTATACCCTCTACATTTCTAGATACTGGAAGATTGAGATCATCACAACAAAACTACAATGCATCTGCAACACTACTACTTAGAGTTCAGGCAGCTAAATTAACCTAAAGTATAAAAAGTACAATTATCAAACTGGTGTATTATTTTGTAATTCTAATAACTACCTTTATCTTTTGGTCCACTCTATATGGGATGTTCTAAGTTTAGTTGCAACTCTCAATGATATTGATTCTTGTGTTTCTTATAATTTTCTTACGAAATCAAACCGAATCCAATTGTTTCTCACTAACTTCAACATATGACATGTGTCAAGTATGATATAAACTTTTTGATTTGTAGCCGGTTATGGGAAATATAGCCGGATACCCTTACTTCCGATGCTGAGTTTTGCCCCTAATGCTTGTGCCATATTGAAATTAGCTGATGGACCATCACAAGTAATAGAAACAATAGTCTCATCGACTTTTGAAAGCATTCGAATGTCAGATTTGACAATGTTGGCCTTTCTCTTCCTCCAAGACCATTTATTGAAAAATATGCTCTTGGAATTTTCCAATTCCAATTGTCTGTTACAGACACAACCATTAAAAGTGAGGCCTCGGTTGCATACTTCCTTTCATCATCCTCAATCTCTGTGCCCAAATCAATATATCCCCATATTTTATCGTAATGGATTCACCTTGTTTTTTAAGGATCATCTCATCCAACATAAAGTTTGCAAATTTTCCTTTTTATTCTCAATTACTCTTCGTATCATAAGAAGATAACCAACTTCTTATGATACGAAGAGTAGGCTAAGCTAATCCAAATGTTTTTCTTACATATTGATAAGCTTTGGAAGAATAAAATTGTAGTGTCATAGCAAAACTTCGCAATTCTGGCGAAAATGATGCCTTGTAGCTTTTCTTCCTTTTCAAATTTACAATTAACCGTCTCACCAAAACATGTGGAACATAATTGACAGTATATTTGAGGACTGTCAGAGATCATCAAACATCATGTTAGTTTTCTTCAACTCACCAACAATTCCTTTGAGGTTTGATATTTTTGTGGTGAGTCTTTTTACTCTCGCTTTCGAAACTTTCAGATTTCTCACAATAATATTCTTTTTCTCTTGACTGACGCTCAAATTCTGCTTCATTTTCCGTGGAGATGAACTTGGATAAAATCAATTGACTACTCAAAATTCTAATTGCATAACATTTGCTAGCCAGTTTTTTTGCAAGATGCTCAATATGTATGTCAAAGTTCAATTTGTCATCTAGATAGACCCCTAACATTTTTGTACATGATGAAAAATTCAACTTTTCAGGGCCCATGTTCACATACTCTGGAATAATGATGGAAGTATCAACTGTTTTGAAAACTATACAATTAGTTTTGGCTGTATTCAAAAAGAAAGAAGTTCATTTTGAATGAAATATGTTGAGGATGTAGAAACGACATTAAATACATCACTTTCCAAATTCATATGGCAGTCAAGAGGTATAACAAGATTGGAATCATCAGCATAACTGACAAGTTTGGTACTGATATTTTTAAAATCTCCGAAAAATCGTTTATATAAATGATAAACAACAAAAGACCTAGCACACTTTTTTGTGTCAGAGTGAAAAACTTCTGTTTGATGTTTAATGCAAACTTTTCATTTCCTGTTGCTAAGATACGATATCATGAGATCTGAAGCTTCACCCCTAATACCATGATGACACAACTTTTGCGATGAAACAGAATGATCCACACAGTCAAAAGCTTTACTCAGGTCCAGAAAAACACCACAAGCCATAGAGTCTTGTTCTAGTAAAGAATGAATTTCATCTATGAAATCAAACAATGCTGTTTCTGTATTTTTCCTTTGAGAAAACAGTGTTGGAAGTCATTGAACAAATTATAGGCATTGAAGAAATTAATAATTCTAGTAGATATGATCGCTTCGAATAACTTAGAAAAAGTTGTCAACAAACTGATTGGCCTATAATTACCCATATCGTTCTGCTCTCCCTTTTCATAAAGTGGTAACACTATTGCCATCTTCATTTGATCTGGAAATATTCCTGTCTCTAAACAATTATTAAAAATATGACCGAGTACGGTGGAAAGTGAATGAGCACACTCTTTCAATAATTTAGGTGGAAAACTATCAGTAGCGCTACTTAGTTTGTTTTTAAGTTTTCTGCTTGCCTGAATAATTTCTTATTCACTGATTGGATACAAAAACATTGAATGTTGGCACCTAGTTGTTGTGATATTTACCTGATTACATGATTTTTTTTTGCTAGTAAAATGGTAAGAATTCAGGAAGTGGGCATTAAAGCCGTTCGCTAGATCAACATAATTCATGATGCCACAAGGCAAAACAATTTCATTTTTTGAATGTTATAGAGAATTTATCACATTCCAGGTGGTTTTTGATTTATTATCACTATTTTGTATTAAATTAATGAAGTGTTCACTTTTTGTTCAGTTCAGAAGTCGTCTATATGCTTCCCTATATTCGTTATATACATTTTTGAATAAACAGTTACCAAGTGTCATCAACTGTAGAGTACTTTATATTTTTCATAACTTGAACTTCTTTGGTTATCCAGTTATTTTGTTTGACTGTTCTATTATTAATTTTTCTGATAGGGAAATTGGAATTGAAAAGTTCTTGTATTTCCTTTATGAAAGTTTTTCCAAAGTATTAAAGAAGCAAAATTATACAGGAACAATACCAAAAATAATCAAAACATCGACATCTACAGCAAATCCTAATAATAATCTCAGAGATAAACCTCGTTTGCGGTCTTTGAAATAAATTACATCCTACTTGATATTTATAACCTACATTATCTATAATACATATTTTTTAACATTGAGTATCCTTTAAATTCAGAGAAAATGGATCCAATATAAGAGAATTTGAACCGGTTATGATACATACCCATTTCGCAAATAATATTACGGAATGCATGAAAGTACTATCTGAAAATGAAAAAAAAATTTGAATTCTCCACACAAACATTAGGAATATATTCAAAAATATAGATGAATTGAAAATTGTTCTTAACCAATTCGATAATGAATTTGAAGTAATTGTACCCACAGAGACTTGGATCGTTTCTAATGTCACCTTACTAGAAATACCTACTTATAAGATTGTATATAATCAGGGCAATGTAAATCAAAATGACGGTGTGGTGGTTTTACACATTGAGCCAAACAGAAAATACACTGAAGTTTCAATGACTCCTATCTTCCTTTATATAAACCCAGTATGATACTTATGTCTGAAAAAGACGGTATTAGTTTCCTCTTCCTAAAAACAGTTGATTGAAACTCTCTGAAATCTATCAGTTCACTCTGAATATATCATGCCTTCTGATTTATTTATTAAATAATAACAATACTTTCAAAAGCTACTTGATTTATAGCCAATTGCCCCGCTCTATCCAATGAAGGCTCAAACTGAGCTAGGTTTAATCACTGAGGAACAAGAAATCTGACTGACCCTTAAAGAATGAAGAATAATAATAGGTACTACGCAGTTACCAAAATGATTCCAAAGATTCTTATATATTCAGCGCACCGAAATCATTCAATATATTTACTTACGTCTCTACTTCATAAAGATTCTCTTGATGAGATGTTGATGGCTGGGACTCTAGCATATTATGTTGAATCCTACAATAAAATGTATTACCGTAATTGTATATTTTATCCACCAATTCTATTGAAAAAACTTACCTCATTAACAAATGTGACTGTGTAAACTTTAAAGTTGGTATTACATTTGGTTTAAATGTTCTGAGTCTTCCACGTGTTTCAAAATACATCTTGAAATAGTAATAACATCTAACAAAAAGGCAGTAAACCGTTCATGATAGAAACCAGAATCGAAAATTTCCTTAGACCTAGAGAAAAATGAAATTCCATGGGACATTCAAAGTATTCATGTTTTATCCATTTGCGTTATTACTAATCCAATATATATTTTGGAACTCTGTATATGCGCATATATTTTTTTGGAAAATATGTAGCAATGAAAAAACGAGTTTCTGAAGCGATTGAAGTGTCTTAGTTGAATACTTCTCAACGGATATGTTGTTACTGTGGGTAGTTATCTCAAGGTGTAGCTCCTTGCTGTCGATTTATTTTTTCAAGAACCAACTTTTCATGATTCCACGATAGACAAAGGATATCCATTTTTTCCGTAACCTCACTTTTATCCGCACAAAAAAAAGTCTCTTCTCAAGATGGATATTTTTTTTTAAATTCTTATAATTCACGCTTATACTTTGGTACTCAGAGTGAATCGCTGTTTTTCTTGAATGATGTATTTTGAGACACCCTGTATACATTAAAGGATCGCACGTTATAACATTAGAGCTCTGTTGAACTGTCATGTTTTTCCTCAAATGATGTATTTTGTCACACCTTGTACACATTGACGTCATGTTGTTTTTCTTAAATGACGTATTTTTTCACACTCTGTACACATTGACGTTATGTTTTTTCCCAAATGATGTTTTTGTCGTACCTTGCACACATTGACATTATGGTTTTTTTTCTTGAATGATGTTTTTTGAAACACCTTGTACACATTGATAGATCTAATGCCGCATGTTAGCAGTTATGTTTTTTTTTTCAACGCTGCACACACCCTAAATACCTCCATGACAGCTTTTCCCTGTATAACATTTAATTGATGTGTTCAGCCGTCATTTTTTTTGTTTTACCTTAGCAGCCATGTTACACTGGTAGTCATATTTTTTTCCTCAACGCTGCACGTGTAGCATTTTATTGATGTGTTCTGAAACAATACCCTGTATTCCCAATTATTATTGTTTTCATATAATTCAGAGCGCGCTCGACTCATTATCTTTCAACAGCGAGTACGTCACCTCCAACACTGATAAGCCACTTTCGACCCAGCTGTTTCATAGTACAACTCAGCTTTCTATTTCAACAATGAAAACATCAACGATATGGTAGTAGTCATGGACTCTATCACACGTCACAGCTCACTCACAACCTTAATTTCTGTGCCGCCCCCCCAAGCGAAGCCACCTCCAAAGGTTGCTTCTCGCAACCTTTGTTTACAAAGGTTGTAACAAGAGTTACAACTCTTTTGTTTTCCCTAGATCTAGAGAAATTTACTACTTTTTATATTGAATGAATTCACAATGTCCCTAGAATGCTAGGGAAATGAGTCAGAATCGGCAAAGACTACCTTCTTGCATATGTTTTACCAAACGATTTGAAAAATATCCAGAACTGAAAACAAACGAAAAACAAAGTCATGTGTTCTCCAAATACCTTGTCTCCAAATTCATCGATATGCTGACGTGAAAAATATTTATTACTTCTTATATTTTACAAGACACTCTGAATAAACTCAACCATATCTTGAGAGTAAATATTCAGGAAAGTGATATTTATAAGGAAAGAAAAGAGTCCATCAAGGCTCCCATCTGGGGCCTCTCCTTCTCAACATTTATATTAATGATATATCTAGTTGTTTCTCCTACTGCGATATTTTAATATGTACTGACGACTCGAAAGTATTTCATACTGTGACGACAACGAACGACAAAATGCCACTATATTACATTTACAAGAAACAAAAATATTTATCACCACCAATATCACATAAACAAACGGCAACTAAAGAAAACATCTGAAGTCAAAGACTTAGGAGTATCATGTGACTCTGAGCTATTATTTGACTCGTATATTAACTATATTGCAGAAAAAGCCAACAAAGCTCTTGGATTTCTGCTCAGGACTTGTCACGACTTCCTATTATTTATTGTTGTTTTCACCTCATCATTTGTGAATACTCTTTTTGGGTTTGTCCCGTTTTGTATTCCACTGAAATAAATAATTAAATATTTTTTTTTCATCACTCACTACCACGAAGTCAGAATACAACAAATATTACAAAGTGAGAATCTAAGGGAGAGAGATGATACTAAGTAACAATTATATTGCATATTTCCTCACGTATATTCAGTCTCATCAATTTGACATTCATCGTAGAATATACTGTTTAGAATCCAATTTATTTTTTTACGGTACATTTGCTATATTTTCAAATGAAACTTTTTAAGTTATTCGTGCTTATGCTCAACATTTTTTGGTTGAATGGTAGGTGATTTAGGTGCAAACGTGGCGATCTCAATTTTGTGAATTCAACCGTTTCTGTTGTTGATATTTCTCAGGATATTCAGCAGTGACCAACATATCTTTGCCATCTGGAAAATAAAGAAACTTATATTTATTATCAATCAGTATTAATATAGTTATCCTCATTGATATAATAACATTGATTTAGATCTATATACAGGCCGTTTCAAATGAAATAATAAAAAAATATCAAATGTGATATACCCTTATATACCCTTAGATTGTGAATTCATTGCTCGATTAATATCTGTAATGAAAAAGACAGGTCCGTATTAAAGGAAAAGTTGATGGTGGACATGTTGACACAAAACGTTTTATCGAATATTCATCATTACATTGTCATAGTACACTTCGAATACAATAACATTTTCCTTTTCCATATTTTGATATTCTCCCAAATAACAATTCCATTCGAATAAACAGGGGAAAATAGCATTTTTGGTTTTCCCGTATAACTCGAGAAGGGCGAGAGTCCCCATAAATGTTCGTCGACAATTGTATTGTTCCCGATGACAGTTACCTTTTTTTCCATTCAATCGTCTTCATATCTTTTATGGTTTAGAATATTTTATTTCTAGACGCATTTTGCTAACACATTCGTTTTCTCGTTGGAACCACCTATTGGTGCTTCCACCTATGTCTCGCTTGCGTTCACGCAATTATTTTTATCAAGTACTTTTCTTGGTTACTCACATTTTGTGTTCAATCGAGGACCACCTGTCCAGTATTAACGATGCCCAGTAGGCTGAAACAGCTGTCTACCGGTGGCTCCTAAATTGAAATCAATATGAGAATGATTAGAATAGTACTTATCTATTTATCTTTTGATTTTCATGGAATTATTTTTCAGTAGCTTGACTGCATTAAACTTTCTCGATTTCATATCGTTTCTAGAAACATGTGGACTCGTTTTCCGATGGCATTTCAGGTAAGCTTCTCAAACTCAAACTGCAGTTTGAGAAGTGGATTTTTATAAAAAAGCTGATCTCCCCTAAAGATATACCTCTTTCAATTTGAATATACTCACTTTTGTCGAATTGGAATATTCCAATTTCATAAGTCCATAGAAAGAAAATACCATTGGTTCCAAGCAATTAGTCATGAACAAGAGAACTACCTGTTTATTCTTCCTGTTCCATCTATACCAGGGGCAATTGTAAATATTTGAGAGCAATTTTTGTGACTGAAACACAGTAGATGATAGTGACTGATATTTTCATGATTATGAATCATCAGTTGAATTGAGTATCATTGATTTAATGATTGTACATTCATTGATGAAGTACCTATAACTAGATCAATGAACTGATCCTGTTCATTTTTTTTAATTGACATTTACCTCTCTAGATATTTGTTCACCAAGATCGAATAGAAAATATCCATTGAATCCAAATAAGCTGTACGCAAACACTTCTCTTGGCTGCAGCATGATTCCAGTTGCTTCAAATCTCTGTAACTTTGAAATATGTTAATAAAGCTTCAAATTGCTATACAATACTGAAATTGGAGTATTCTACATATCAAGAGCGTGAATATTATATACAAGCTAATAATAGGAATGATAATAGCTAATAATTGGAATGATAATAATAATATTGCCAGGATGGTGTCTTCAACACCTTAGTCTACTGCAGTCGCGTGATGGATATAGAGGTTTCTGACACAAGGTGTAGGACCTGCCGCGAGGCGTCCTAAACCTTAATGCATCTGCTGTCAGCATGTCCAGCATAAGCGGTCTCTGCCTATATCCATCAACATAACGCGGCCCTAAGAGTGCTAAGGCACTTTGACGGTATTGACGAGACACCGGTGTTGCCCTACGCTCCGGGGGATATTGAATCCGTTCGGGGAAACTAAAAGTGCCGAATTTATTGGAACTATTCGTTCCCTACCCTCAGGCTCATACAAGCTAATAAGCATGATTTAGTCCTTCTTAGCCGAACAGATGCGGACGACTGTCATTTTTGGCTCACTGCGCTTGCTCTGGGCACATGATTCTTGGTCACACTGATCACTTACCCCACGGGGTGGGGAGTGGTCGTTGGTTGATAATGCTGGCGCGCCCTCCTCCCGAATGTATCGGGGTTTCTGGGGTAGGGTTTGACCAGCACATACTACGGTACAAAAATAAATAATTAATGTACTTCATTATCTGAAGTCAAAAAAACTTCATTGACAAAGCTCAAATATGAATGAAACATATGTCACATCTACTTAAAACCTGAAATAATTGGTACGTCACCTAGTGGACAGTCAGGAGAATAAAATAAACAAATAGTACAAGACATATCTCGTAGAAACATGTATTAAATGGTACGTCACCCAGTGAAACAGTTAAGAGAATAAAATGAAAAAATAGTATAGACGGAGCTTTTCGCAGAGGCGATATCGTTTATCCGAGGTGCAATTATTGCTAGTTGTAAAAAAACTAATATAGACGGACACAATAGAGTACCTGGAATATGAAACATTGTTTGCACAGTTAATGCAATTGATGAAATAATTCCTTCAATGAGCAGTAGGGTCTCTGAGAAACAAAATTACAGTTTTTCTGAAGTGACTTTCATTCAAGTTTGCTGTCTTCCTGATATCAACAGGTAAGTGATTAAACATTTTGCCAGCAATATAGAAAAAAGCTAGTTTGAAGGAAAATGCTGGAGCTGGAACCTCCCCCGTAAAATGAAACCAAAAACCAGATATTTCTTCTAAAGACGCCAACTTGGTTGGTGAAACGCGCTTCGTGAAGATTATTGCATTCATAGTGATTGGGAATAGTGCTTGTTTTTGCATAATTTGTGGATAATAAATAGTTGAAGCAGGACTCCCATTTTTTCAAGGACAAAACACAAGCATTACAGTAAAATCCTCAAGGCGCTCTCCGAGCGGTAGCTATGCGAAAGTAGCGATTCACATTGGACTTGAATCGCTGAAAACAAAAACGAAGTTTCCCAGATGAAAGAGTTCTTAAACAGTGGAATTCGAAGAGTACTGAGTTGAACCTCAAAACGATGAGCAGCCACAGTCCCTCGAGTATTTCTGATATGTACTGCTCTTGGTGGAATCAAATGTGTCAAGTCACTTGAACACTTTCCGTCAAAGTATCTATTAAAGAGAGACAAATATCCAACCTTTATTTGATGTTTCAGGCTATTGAGGTTGCACGTGATCTTGGGGTCTCCAATCAGGTAGATGGCTCCTTTTTGGATAGAATCCAGCAACTTAAGGGTATGTTAATGTGCAGAGCTCCATACATGAGAACAATACTCCAAAGAAGGTCTGATCTGAGCTTTATAAAGCTATAAAAGTTACTGAGAAGCGTACAGTTTTCTGGTTCGGAACAGTGTTTCAAGCTTTTGAGAAGCAGCCTTTGCAATTACAGACATACTGGTGTCCATATTAACCCCCAACAAACTTATCGGAACAGGAAGCGGAAATGTCTGACCTGACATTTATCTTTTTGGAGAAAACCGATGCCTGAATTTTTGTGGCATTGAGTTGAACTTGGTTTCTATAACGTCAATTCGAAATCACTTCTAGATCATTATTAAGATATGCAATCTCCTGCTGCCGGTGAAGATGTCCTGGAATTCAGAAGGAATGATGAGACGAGTGTGCTGTCGTCAGCAAAGCAATATATTGGACTCTTGCTTTTTCCAATGAGTCGTTGATATACAATAAAAAGAGAGACAATATCGATCCCTGGGAAACACCAACGTTGATTGTGAAAGTGTTTGAGAGATATCCGTCGACGGCCATTTGCAGGGAACGTTCTTTCAGTAGGCTGAAGAGCCCTACATAAAAATGATCCGACAAGCCAAAGCATCAAACTATGGCCAGCAAACCCTCATGCCACATACAGTCAAAGGCCTCAGAAATATCAAACGCAAGAGGTCACCTGTTGATCTTAGTTTCCAATAGCCATATTGATGATCGCTCAAGATGTTGAAGCCTTCCAAATATTTGAGGATATAGTAGTTTACGACTTTCTCCATGATTTTTCATATCACTGATAGCAAATCGAATGTTCTATAGTTATTTGGAAGATATTTCTTGCCCTTTTTGGGAATATGAACGCGAGCAATCTTCCAACAAGAAGAAATAACCCCTTTCATATCACTGAAAGCAAAGCGAATGTTCTATAGTTATTTGGAAGATATTTTTTGCCCTTTTTGGGAATATGAACGCGAGCAATCTTCCAACAAGAAGAAAAAACCCCTTTCTTGTAAGACAGGTTGAAAAGTCTGCAAAACATTGGTGCGAGTTCATTTGCGCACTTTCTAAGTACGATGAGGGGCACTTCATCAGGGCCAGACGTCTTGTTGGTATTAAGCTGTTTCAAAATTAACCTGACCAGATGCTGTCGAAACCCTTTTTTCGCCAATGTGGCTTCTAGTATGTGAATAGTGTCTTTCCCAGAAAATCGACTGTAGAGTAGAACGCAAATTGTCCAGCTAATAGATTTGCTTTTTCTATGGCTGTTATTGCAATTGAACCATCCGCTTGTATTGGTGGTGAATTTGTGGATTCTGTTAATAAGAAGCTCGAAACTTCTCAATTGGTGGCTTGAAGATCATTATTCAGGAAACAAACGTTATACTTACTGACTTATGGATGATAGCCACTCCTGTGAAACAACTGGTAATCAAGATGGGGTAAAGAATCCAACCAAAACGCTTTGATAGGGTCTTGTATATTCTGCCAAAATAATGAGGTATTTTAAAATGTATTTCTGGAAAGAGAAAAAAAAACCTATTCTGCCCTATTTCCGGTAGTTACTACCAGAAGTCTGCAAAAAATAATGAGAGCTGTTTGTTTTCTATTACTCGTGATTCTTATGTTTTGGGGTATACTGAAACTGAAACTAACTGGAAAATTTGATATTGAGTATTCGAAGCAATTTCCATCTCTTGGAAGTGATTTAATGAATTTCTTCGTCAATTGCAGCTTCATATAAGGCGGTGGTAGATGGACTTTATGAGGAGGTACCAAAGTTTCATGCAGGATGTTCTTTTAACCAACGTTAAGCTCTTTACAAGGCCGACACTTCTTCGTCCAGTAATTTGCTTGGTCTCCACTATCCCACAGATACAAAAAAGTATGGGAATTTGCTAAACCCAGGTTGTTGTTGCTGTATACCCAAGATTTTCAAATCACCACACACTTGCCAACAGTGGTCTCTATATTTTGATTTGCGAAGAATCTGTTCGGTTTCAAAATCTCACTATCGAAATTATTATGTTTTTCAAGTGAATCCTAATTTTTTAGTATTTAGCCTAGATTTGCCAGCTCTAAAATTTGTACAACAAAACAGAATGTTTTATGGCATTATTTTTATTTTATGTATTGTTAACTAATCTTGTTTAAGTTATTTAATTTTTCATTATTCATAATCGGGGTTTTCCAGTTGGTCTCAAATTTACAGGTCTTTCTAATCCACTTATGCTCATAAAATTCAATATTCTCAAATATCTTTTCTCAAGAAACCCGTACATTTTTAATTACTTAATTATTCCTTGTATCCCGTATCGTGGGAATCACCCACTATCATGATAACATAGGTAGGCGAGATCTCACTATCTCACTATAGGTAGGCGAGATCATGATTCTCGCCTACCTATGTTAATCAAAACCTTCGTTTATCCATCCAAAGACCAATCTGTAAAATACATACCGATGTGAAACATTGCATTTTGTGTAAAATTCAATTCATCACGTTTCAAACCTTGTAACAGTACAGTTAGAATTAAATCTTGTCTTGTCTACAGTACATCTAGCTAGTTATTTTTCTCATCTCATTTTCTTATTTTCTTATCTTTTCACAAGAGTTATTGTAATTCTTGTGTGCATTGAGCATGAGCATTCATACTCACGATGAAACAAGCGTGGGTCAAAACAGAATCAATTCCAAATCCTTGTAGGCTTCTTCGAGGTGTATAAAATGACAGGAATGGAGGCATATAAACCGGCATTGTGGAGCAGAACTGCTTTGAAGCTTCTTTTTGAAGCATCTGTGAAAATATGCCACTGTGCTGGGTCATATCTGAGATATTGAACGTATCTATCAAACATTTGAAATTGGTACAATGAACTTACTTGTCATCTTGGGCAAAGTAGGGCACAAGGCATTTTTGATTTGAAAGTAATGATAGTTATGACCTGTATACATTTAAAAACGGTAATGAAAATAAAATTGTACCCATTTATTTATGGCACAAGTTAGCCCAAAAAACCATTTTATAATATAATTTCGCGTTTCGCAAAATGACCTTACGTTAATGTCACGGAATAAGCTTGATCTGCTTATGTCATCGATGACATATCAGATGGAGTAGTAGAAATCCAAAAACTTTCTTTCCCATATCATGATATGTTTCGCTATTACAGTAGTGTTTTTGGCAGTGGATCTTCATCAAGTAACGGCCGAGTCAATCAGAAATGTCTCTATGAGATGGTGCGCAAGTAGGCATAGCAGAATTGAAGGAACTGTGCTAAGCTCCAGTGAACTAACAACGAGCAGAGAAAGATTGGTGCTGTTCAATGATTTTTTTTACAGTCAGTATACCTGTTCAACTTTTAAGACCTGAATAAATCTAAGGCCAAAGTATCTTCTGGAACACTTTCAGCATTCAGCTATCTCCTGATCGTTCACTGTTCTGATCGTCAACTCTAGAGTCGATGAGCCGATGGAGATTATATGAGATATTCATCGCGATATATGCCACTACTAGCGTGGTTAGAGAGGGCATATTTTACACGCTTTATATAAGCTTCACGTGTATGTATGTACGTTTGTTTTTTTGTAACTCACAAGCTCGGGATCTGTATTTGACATAATCATCGACATTATTGCGAGTAGTATAGTAGTAGTAGTGTAGTGTGCTCCGAAAATTTTGAAGATTCAGCTGGTATGTACTAATCAAAAATTCATCAAACCATCTTATAAGAATACATTGAATAGTACACTACAAGTGGATAGAAAAAACAATAGATAACGGACTGAATCATTCACCCAACCCAAAACATATCTATCTGCTGACAAAAAGTACCACTGCGAATAAATATCTGAAGCTGATCGTATACTGAACACGATACAAATAAATATTTAGAAATACCTACTTATAAGATTGTATATAACCAGGGCAATGTAAATCAAAATGACGGTGTGGTGGTTTATATAAAAAGCCACTTAGATTTTGAACTCGATATCATTGAATTGTCAAACATAAATATGATTCACTTAGTCATCAATTGTCGTGAAGACATCATTACAATAAACGCTTTATAAAGATCGCCAGTTTCCTTCCTAAATGGTTTGAATGAATACCTTAGTAATAATAATAGTAAAAATCCCAATGTTGAGATTTTCCTAGGGGATATCAATATCGATATTTTAAGATATAACTAATGAATACAGAGATGAATACTTGAATCTGCTGAGTGGACACGGATTCGTATCTACAATCAATGAATACACAAGAGTCAGTAAAAATAGCAAGTCCAGATCGAATCATGAATATGAAATGATTATTTTCCATAACAATCGACTATCCAGGTCTTTGATGAAATTGAATTAAAATTTTATTTTTGAAGTGGGGTACAGAATTTTAAGTGCTTGAGTTTTACCTAATAAACGTTAATTAAAGGTACTTCAAATTGTAAAACTATATATGAAGCATTGTAGTTTCGAGTGAGTATTGCGTTTTCCTGAAACGGTTCAGTGGAAATCCCACAAAAGATTGTTTCTTTGGCAATTTCCTTCAGGAATCCTATAGGAAAGGTCACGGGCAGTTTTGATTTGAATTCGCGAGGTACCAGATTCGTTGCGTCTCCCGACATTTTGAATTTGAGGGTTGATTTTTGTTTATTGAATAACTGGTTTATTTTCAGTTTCACACGAAGAATAGTTATCACGATAGGTGTTTATAATTAAATTCTCTACAATTTCGATTATCATCAATTTTTTTCTAGGATCGATAATTTTTTATTTATGCCTGAACTCGGGTGGGATTTTTTTGATTGAACAGCTCGTTTATTTTACGAGAAAAATGATGAAAAGTATGTTGTTCAAAATCAAATTTTCTAAAATTTGTGATTTCGTCAGTTTTTTTTTTGGGTAAAATCTTATCACGCTCATTCTAAATCTCAGGAGAATAATTGTGATGAATAAAATTGTATGAAATGAAATCAAACGATCATCGGCTAAATGTTTCAGAAATAATGAAAATTTCGAAAGACATTCAAAAATGTACTGAAAACGGAATGACAGTTGACTTCAAAAGGTACACTGTGCGACGAACTGATTATTTACACCTCTCTTCTTGTTAACAGGAAGCGCGTGCATCCCAATACATTGGAAAGCATTGGCATGATAATTGTAGAAAATTACATTTTCAACGCATCGAATTCTCATTTGATTTTCGAAGATAATCAACAAAAAATAAAAGCAAATAATATGAAAAAAAAACAAATAATGAACGCGATAATACTCATCTGCTCAGATATAAATCGAAAAATAACGATTCGACAAAAAAATTGATGGGAACTAAAATTGTAGTNCAAAGGATGTAATCTTGCCAGAATCACCTTGGGCGAACCTGGGAAGTTGGCGCCGAAGAAATATCTGGCAATTACCAGGAAAAATCTACGATTAACAGTAGGATTTCTGACTGGCCACCGTCAACTAAGGAAACACCTACATAATATGGGGCTAGTGGACACACCTCTATGCAGGATGTGTGAACAGGCATGTCGTATGCGAGTCAATGAGACGGTGTGTGTTCGGCGAGTCTTGGCCTACACCTGCCGATATAAAAGAGATGTCTCCCAGTGACCTGTCCACCTTTCTGGAAAGGACAGGATGGACGATGACCTAGAAGGACAACTCCTCGGGGGGGTGTACAATGGGTACAATGGCCTAAGTGCTGTGGGCTTACACTTACCCTCCCTACTCTATAGATACAGATAGATCAAGCAATAATGTCGATAATTCTGTGAAATACAGATCCCGAGTATTCAAACGAGAATAAATATGGAATGAAAGGAGAGTTACTAACAAACAAACATATATACATACATACATACAGGTGAAGCTAATAAAAGCGTGATAAAATAATAATAAAAAATATACTTTTTTCAAATGAAGAAATACATGTGAAGTGAGTTTGAATCATATCAAGGAGGTTACGTATAGCGCCATTTTCTAGTGAATAGATCAAACAATAATGTCAATAATTCCAAAGTTACAAACAAACAAATATACAGGTGAAGCTAAAAAAAGCGTGGTAATAAAAATTGGATGAAATATCCAGACGGACTCGGAAGAATCTAGACAGATAACTTCCGAAAATGTATTGTAGCTTCGAAAACAGGGCCTTAGCAGCAAAGTCTTTTAGGTTGGAAATGATAATTGTTGCTCGTAATCTCACAGCTCAGGCCTTCGACGACTTACTCAAGCAATCTGGCGAGGAATAAATCAGCAGTCCGAATGAACCCAGTAAAAAAGCTTTAATCGCTTCAGTTATCAGCCATAGATTTACAGGCAACTCCGCTCAAAGAATGATCTGTTGTTGACCGCAAGGACAATGGTCACTTTGAGTGCATGTATGAGCTGACTTGATTATTCTGAGGCAAGTTAGCCCATGCGAAGAGAGTATATTGAAGGATACAGAAAATCTGAGCAGTGTTGTACTCGCGTTACAGTTGTAAAATCCTACAACATCTGAGGCATGAAGGCATTCTTTTATTTTGTTTTGATATTTTTGAACTTCATACCTTAAAGAAAATGTTACTTTCTCTCAATGTAAAATTTTGGTGTGAACGAATGTCAACCTATCAAGAAATGTGAAGAAGCAGCTCATAGATATCAGCATACTTCATCATCCGGATGTCAGAGAGCAATGGTCCTAAATTGAATCATTCTTTCCGTGTCAAATGAAAAATCAGAAATACTGATTTTGTTGAATCTCCATAACTCACTTTCTCGTATTTTGATGTGCTTCCATGAAATATACCAGTTTCTCATGTAATAAAATTTGATATTTCTCATCTTTCAAATCTCCTCTTGATCTAGTGTTTATATTATTCAGTAATCTATTCAGAAGTTGAATTTGAATCCTAAGATGTCTCAAAGAATAAGTAATTTTACAAACGAAACAACTACTATTGTACCCGCAGAGGAACAAAGCCACAATATTTGTAAGGTCTACCAGCCAAGTCCATTTGGTGAAATACTCCTGTGCAATTTTGTGGAATGGTTGACATATATCAGGAAAGGGAAGGAAAGTTACATGAACAATTGACATGCTCATCAGTAAAATATTGATGATCAGCTTCAGTTTTTTTATATCCTGCAAAATCAGTTGATGTATCTCTTCACCAGCTGCATCCCATGGTAATCCATAGTTTTCGAAAAGCTTTGATATCTCAATGCATCTCTTCGAATTTAAAACATAAATATTCATAATATTGAATGCCAATACCTGCAAAAAACAATAAAATGATAAATTGATATCTTCTGTAGTACAGTCATCCCAAATAAAACCAAGTTTTTCCAATAACAATTTCAAAACTACTAACGCTGGTCGGAATTTTAACACATTGATATCATCTAATATAAGGAGAAATTAACTCACCCCTTGACCACATAGAAAAAGTAAGAAATTTTGTTGAAAAAAATCCAATTCTTTTGCCATCAAAAACAAGATCGACGTTTCCCATATCAACATACTTGAAATTTTTATCTCTATTGGAGAAACTATTACTTCATGCCAACAGCGCCATGTTCCACAAGAGAATCACACTTTTTTTAACGAATAAATCAAATTTCTTGGCCTTTCAACTACATCAAACGTTTGATTATATTATTGCGAATCAAGAAAATATAATATCATCTCAAAATCTACCACCAATTTGAAGAGAAAAATAAACTGGTTCAAATCTAGAGCAATATCAACTTGATCTGAACACATATTGTTTGTTTGAATTCAAAACTTTATCAAATAACTCAATTCGTTTATGACAAGATATGATAAAACGTTTCTGGTTTTTGTCTCTGCCGTTTTGGTAATGTTTTTAATATGGTGTCTGATTCCTGTTCTTCCTCATATGTCATGGACTCTTCATCTGGTACATAGGTTTCATCCATGTCATTCGTCGAAATTAATGAATCCTCTCTGTCTTGGTCTGAGAGCTCTCCCACTGAAGACGCATGTGGACTATTATCTGCTGGTTTCTCATTCATCACTTCCACTTCAATCATATTTCCTTGATGAGATAATTTTTCATTTATAATGACAACATCTCGACTGGTTATAATATCCTTTGTTGAAGGATTATATAACCTATATCCTTTGATATCCTCAGGGTAACCAATCAGTATGCATTGTTCTGATTTCTTGTCCCATTTACTTCTTTTCTCCTTGGAAATGTGTCTCATGACAGTACTACCAAAAATTCTTAAATGACTGAGGTTAGGTTTGCCTCCTGTTCATAACTCAAACGGTGTACAGTTGTTCAATCCACTTTTTACAATTCTATTTTGTAAATAAACTGCAGTGTTGATGGCTTCAGCCCAAAACTCCTTACCTAGTTTTGCATCAAATAAGAGACATCTTGCTCTCTCTCTATCAGGGTCCTGTTCATGCGCTCACAAAGCCCATTCTGCTCAGGAGTATAGGGATTTGTTTTTTGATGAATTATACCCATTTGCTTTAAATAATTATCAAAGTCTCTGTTACAGAACTCTTTGCCATTATCAGTTCTTAGTATTTTTATTTTATTTGACGTTGAATTTTCAACTCTTGCTTTATATTCTTTAAAATATTTTAAAGTCTCATTCTTACCTTTTAATGCGGCAAGTTCTGCATTGTATACGTAGAACCGAAGAGAAAGTGGTAAACTTTGACAGCAACTCTTAATTTTGCCCTCATTTTGCGAAAATTATATCAATGCTTCGTAATATTTCACACATGCATTATTACATTCGCAGATCTCTGCAAGTGTATATCAATTTGAACTGAAAAATCCTCCACGATGATTCAAATTAGCCAATCTCTTATTTTGAACATATCTTTCATCTTGTTTTCAAATAAGTGCATTTTCTCTAAATAAAATTTGATATTCTCTTAGACCGAATTCATTTTTTATTGAGCGTGAGAGGTACTTATAGTTCGACAATAAATTATAATACAAAAAATACCAAAATAGGCACCAGTAGGTATGAAAAGCTTCTATATGTGACAGCCACTTTTTGCTTTCAACATGTAAATGTTTGTTGAATTCCGAAACGTCTTTGCTTTCTGTAATCACTTCAGGAATGTTTTTATGTTATTCATTAGAAATAGGTAGAAATATTACCAAACTCACCAGAGGAGAAATATGAATTTCCAAAAACGTGAAAACAGTGAATGTTGTTATTTAAATAGCGAATCATATACCTTCAAGTATGTTTGTATGATCATGAGTTACATTTTTTAAATAAAACATTTTATATTTTTTATTGATCCTCTAATAATTCTTAGACAACACTTTTTCTGTGAAGACCTCTGTCCACTTCAAAGGGATCTGAGGTACGTCTTTTGAATTGATCATTTATTTCTGATCAAGAAATGTTCAAGCACTTTTTAACTTGCTAGGAATCGTATGTTAAACAATAATACCTCACACAAGTTTAAAATTTTGAGGGTTGTCGTTCATATGCGGAATATGAATATATGGTTAACGGAATAAACCCATTTGAACAGTTTTTCATCAAAAAAAGATTTTTTTTTTTAATAAGTGGCAGCTCTTTTCATATTTTTATCTTTCTAGATATTTGAAACAGTGGCTAAGGATGATGTGTTGATTTCTTCTTTTGTTTCAGAATCCAAGTGATCTCTCCAAACCTGACGCCACTGGAATTCTTCTTCTTGGGATATATCAAAGAAAATGTTTATGCAGATCCTGTGAGTGATAAAGAAAACATGAAACAAAGGGTTCTGAGAGCTTTCAATAATTTGATTCCTGACTCCATACAGAAAGCTACAAGCTGTTGGAATGAACCACAATATTATTTGAATTTGAACAAATCAAGTTAAATTCTGAAATTAAAGTAAAATTTTATCTTAAAAAATATGAACAAAATAAAATTACTGAATTCGATATCAATAAACGATTCATCTCTCTGATAGTATTTTATTTCAATCCATACATTTTCATGTTGAGTTTCCTTTTATCAATGACAGAGTTAATATTAGTCCATTTGTTTTCAAAGCTTTCTTGGTTTGGTAGTGCTTCGAATGATTTACATTTCAAATATTACCCAAAATCAGATATATCTTGCCAGGGGTGAATGAATTTGATATATTTTTTTCGTAGTATCCAAAAATAATAAAATAGTGTATGGTTTTCTTGTGAAAGAATCATGTTTCATCAGTTTTCTCAATGTTAAGTTTAAGATGGAATTTTTGACTACCCTGTAAATTATTTTTGAAAATTGGATGGACCTGTTCATGATTTGATGCTTAAGGTGTGATTCTGTGAAATTTCACATATTCAACTGTTATTATCTATGAGTTATGATTTTTTCAAAGTGGTGCTGTAACTGTAAAATTTTTCAGAAAAAAATTAATATCTCGAAAACTAACAAATTTGGGTATAGGCATTGTTATACATTGTAATATGTACATTGTAATGTACAGGGTATTCCATTTGAAATAAAGAAGTTGCCCTCAACTTCCGGTATAACGGAAAGAGACCGGAAGTTGAAAATATTCAAGTTGAGAAGGCCATTTTGTAGAACCCACTACCACAAAATTTCAAGTTTTTATTTTGAATGGTTCTCCATATATTCCTAACGAACGCTCGTCGTGAAAGATCCTGTATATATCGGTAGCGTATTTCGAGAAAAGTTATCCGGTGCTCGGTAAATAAAAAGGCGTTTAAAATGGAGTAAAATATGCATGATTAACATGATATATTTAAAATGATCTAATCTATCCACAAAAGTTTAAGTTGAATTCTAGAAGAAACGGAAGACTAAAAATTAATTTCATTTCGAAGGTTCAGTAGACTCGATGGGTCTACTATGAATAGAAGAACGAAATGGGCGAAACAGGGCAGTTCTACTCTCTCGTGGGCTGTCAAGTTCATTGAGCTGAAAAATATCACGTTGGTAATCACCAATCCAAAGAGTCCTTGGTTAAATCCTATACAATTTTCTCGTGAGAGAGTATTTGGTCTATTTTTCGTCAAGTCTACTTCACTTGAGATGCTAATAATATGGCTGATGCATTGACAATTTTCAGATGTGAATCTAACGAAAGAGGGCAGGCACTGTGGAATATTTTGGCACAACCAACACAAATACAGAAATGTTTTCATTTCCTTCATGATTTGAGATCCGTATGAAAACAGTAAAAGCACAATAACCACATTTTTTTATATATAGAATCACCAAATGAAGCGATGTGAAAGAAAAACGAATGAAAAAACTTTTCGGTTATGGAAATGAAGATAAAAAGTTTAGGAAATCATTAACCACAGACTTGTGTTTTTATTTTAAAAATTATTGTCTTATGGCACACTGTCAAATTTTCAACCTCTCCCATTGAATAAGCCATGTTTCAATGTGCGGTCTCCAGTAAAATCAAACATAACAACAACATAAGTGTCACTATTCTTCCTGACGTTCAGCTGGAGCGCGTAGCTATATAGCTTCTTTAAAACTTCATATATCTTGAGTTAGTCTCCGATGATTGGATACTGCGGCTGCGTAAAACGTATTTATAATATTAATAACAATAATGATAAGCAAAAAGCTCAGATAAAAGCCGCAGAGATCACCTTACTTTTGCTGAGACACAAGGATATGCCAATGCATGGGGTCTTCTTCAATAACATTGGACACCTTGGCTTATCAAAGCGCCTGACGTTCGCTTTTCTCAGGTCGAGTGGGCTGAAGTCGGAAACTGAGGGGTTCATCATGGCTTGCCAGGATGGTGTCTTCAACACCTTAGTCTACCGCAGTCGCGTGATGGGTATAGAGGTTCCTGACACAAGGTGCAGGGCCTGCCGCGAGGCGCCCGAGACCCTAATGCACTTGCTATCAGCATGTCCAGCATATGCGGTCTCGGCCTATATCCATCGACATAACGCGGCCCTAAGAGTGCTATATTACCATCTACGGCACTCTTACGGTATTGACGAGACACCGGTGTTGCCCTACGCTCCAGAGGATATTGAATCCGTTGTGGAGAACAAGAAGTGCCGAATTTATTGGAACTATTCGTTCCCCACCCTCAGGCTCATACAAGCTAATAAGCCTGATGTAGTCCTTCTCGACCATCAGACCAAAACGATATTTGTCGTGGAGTTTTCAGCTCCTGGCGAGACGAATATCATCAGAAAAGAGGGGGAAAACGGATAAAATATCGAGATTTTCCCTTCGAACTCCGCAGACTCGATCCAGATCACTCTGTCAAGATGGTTGTTCTGATTATTGGAGTCCTTGGTGGAATGATGTCCTCTTTACTTTCGAATTTCAAAATCATACCGGCTTGCTGCAATAAGGCAGACATCTTAGCCTCACAGATGCAGAAGGCTGTCATTCTTGGCTCACTGCGCTTGCTCAGGGCACATGATTCTCGGACCCAATGATCACTCACCCCACGGTGTGGGTATTGGTTGATAATGCTGTAGCGTCCTCTCGAATGTATCGGGGCTTCGGGGGATAGGGCCTGACCAGCGCCTGACCAGCGTGAAAAAAAAATATTTATAAGCAGGGATGGCCACTAACACCCTTGGCTTTTGGTGAGTTGCAACACCACTCACCCTATCAACTGGTGCAAAAACGGACCGGTAGGGCTAACCACAGGGCTAACCACCCGGTGGACCGACACTTGGTTCCCGATAATCGAGGAAGGGGCCCCCACAATTGACCCACTCGAAGGGGTCAGAGGCAAGGTGGTGGGGCCCATAACGATGATTTGCCTACCGATGACAACCCTGGCAATAAAAATGGACGTTTTGCGTGGACGCATGAGAGCCTTATGCATTGCTACGAGAGATTGCATGCTCTGTGGTGTGAAACATATCCGGAGCACGCCGTCTTCTCCGCCCAAAACCTTAGGGATGACGTATCTTGTCTTCGACGCCAGGACTATTCAGCTCCTTCCCAGCCTGCTAATGAAGTGATGGAAATGACAGTTCTACCACCCGTTGGAACGGCTGGAGAGAAGACTCGCACCATTCTACCTATGGAGACGACAATCAGAACACGCAGGGCGCTCCACAGAATTAGGCCCCTGAAGCCACAAGAACTGGCTTGTACAAAAGATCACGTGTACAAAAGATCACGTCGGCGAGACAACACGCGTCTCATATCCAATGTGTGATGGATTACAGGGCGGCCAACAGGCCTTTCACGCCAGCAGTGCGGCGAATAGCCGCAAAACTACGACGTATTCATCACAATTCAAGTCAGGGAGTGCTGCTGACCACCAAACAGCACTGCCTTGGTAGGATACGATTGCTAGTGGCTGCTAAGAAGTCACTAGTGAAGCGAGCAAGAAGTATCGCGGAAAATCGTGAGAAACCTTCTCGCTTATTCCAAGAGCCTCCACGTGTTGTGGATAATCCGCCGACCGTTGATCAGGTGGAATCCTTCTGGAAGGATATCTATTAACACCCGCAGCAACTCAACTCAGACACTCCAGCCCTATCGCAGTTCGAAGCTTTCAACAGAGAGCTTCGATAGCCTGAGCTCAATGAACTGCGCAACTCAATAACCCCTGATGACGTTCGAAAGGCCTTTGTCGGTTCCAAGAACTTTGCGGCTCCAGGCCCAGATGGGCTGAACACTTATTGGCGGAAAAACCATCAAGCACCCACCGCCATCTGGCCAGAGTTTTCAACTCATGGCTGGACGGAGAGCAGCCGATTACGGATTGGTTTGTCGAGGGGCGGACAGTTCTTATCCCCAAAAGCGGAGATTTGTCTAGTCCTAAGAATGACAGACCAATAACATACTTGAATTCGTTGTATAAGTTGTTAACAAGCATCTTATACACACGAATACTCACCGCAGTTGACCTAGGGTTCGAACGAATATATGAGCAGAGAGGGTCGAAGAGAGGAGTCGCTGGATGTTAAGAGAACCTGCTCATCGAAAGATGTATAACGCAGGACTCTATACAATATAAGCGCAACCTCTTAATGGCCTGGATCGATTACTGTAAGGCATTTGATACAATATCGCATGAGCTCATCTTGCATTTGCTCAGATGGCTTGCGGTACCCGACAAAATAGTGAGATGCATTGAACGACTGCTACCACTCAGGCGAACTCGCTTCACCATAACAGAAGAAGGGGTGTATTTCAGGGCGATTTCCTCAGTCCCCTTCTCGTCTGCATCTCACTATTGCCATTATCCGTGGCGCTCAGAAATACTCGAGGGTATAACTGTGGCACCCCCGGAAACCAGAGGCACAAGGTCACCTATTTGATTTATATGGATGATCTTAAACTTTATGCCTCTGGAGAGAAGGATTTCCATCTGTCCTTGAGGGTGGTAGAAGAGTACACGCATGCTATCGGTATGAAATTCGGAATAGACAAATGTGCAATGGTTCATTTCAAAAGAGGCGATGCGGGGACTGCGGAGAGGATATGTAGCTCGTAGATTGAAGCATCCTAGATCATCTGGATGCCGGAGTGACGTATACTTATCTCGGGGTGGAACAACGGCACTCACAATAGGTAACAGCAGTGAAAAACTCTCTCCGCGGCAAGTATCAGCACGAACTCCGACAGATCTGGTCATCAGAACTGTCGGGGAAAAACAAAGTTGCTGCAATAAATATGCTTGCCGTTCCAATCCCACTCTACTCGTTTGGAGTAGAGTGGGATTGGAAGTGGAGTGAAGTGGACTCGGGAGGAGCTGCATCAACTCGACGTAAAGACCCGAAAAATGATGCATCTCTATAGGAGTGTGCATCCTAAATCGTCCGTCCCACAGTTGTACTTTCCCCGTCAACAGGGAGGCCGTGGACTTTTGAGTTTGGAATGTCTACATAACAGAATGGTATTGGATATAGCCTGTAGAGTCGTCAGGAGTTGGGATCAGGGAACTGGGAACTGGGAACTGGAACATTTCTCTTCAGGGCAGCTGCTCGAGCAGCTGATGAACTCGATTCAGTTCGCGACACTGAATGCGGTGACCACAACTTTGTCACCGAGTTGGAACCCGTTCAACAAAAAGCCCATATAAAAGCCGCAGAGATCACCTCACTTCTGCGGAAAACAAGGATGAGTCAATGCATAGGGTCTTCTTCAATGATATTGAAGACCTTGGATTATCAAATCGCCTGACTTTCGCTTTCCTCAGGTCGAGTGGGCTGAAGTCAGAAACTGAGGGGTCCATCATGGCTTGCCAGGATGGTGTCTTCAACACCTCAGTCTACCGCGGTCGCGTGATGGGTATAGGGGTTGCTAACACAAGGTGCAGGGCCTGCCGTGAGGCGCCTGAGACCCTAATGTACTCGCTATCAGCATGTCCAGCATATGCGGTCTCGGCCTATATCCATCGACATAACGCGGCCGTAAGAGTGGTCTATTACCATCTACGGCAGTCTTACGGTATTGACGAGACACCGGTGTTGCCCTACGCTCTGGGGGGTCATTGAATCCGTTGTGGAGAACAAGAAATGCCATATTTATTGGAACTATTCGTTCCCCAACCTCTCATACAAGCTAATGAGCCTGATGTGGTCCTTCTCAACCACCAGAGCAAAACGATATTTGTCATGGAGTTTTCAGCTCCTGGCGAGACGAATGTCGACCGAAAAGAGGAGGAAAAACGGATGTTATATCGAGATTTCCACTTCGAACTCCGCAGACTCTAACCAGACCACTCTGTCAAGATGGTTGTTCTGATTATTGGAGTCCTTGTTGAAATGATGCCCTCCCTACTCTCGAATCTTAAAATCATACTGCCGCACTTAGGCAGAAATCTTAGCCGCACAGATGCAGAAGTATGTATTTTTTGGCTCACTGCGCTTGCTCAGGGCACATAATTCTCGGACCCAACGATCACTTACCCCATGGTGTGGGGAGTGGTCATTGGTTGATAATACTGGCGCACCCTCCCGGATGTATTGGGGCTTCGGAGGAAAGGGCCTGACACTACAATAAAAAAAAATCCTTTATTTTATCATTTGAATGCACATGAAGGTTACATAAATACATAAAAATATATTTCATTGCAAATTATTTATCTGATATTTGACATTCACAGTTATCTGTTAACTCCAAACGATTTTAACTGATAGCGATATCTGTTGACTGGACTGAGTATGTAATCAATAGATGGCACTGCTGTGTTGAATCTACAAACATGTGATACAAGCTACAATTCAATAGCATAAGCACCACGTGATGTTGAGACTGAAGTATAAGTTAAATTTATTCTATAGTAACTAAACAAAATACCGTGAAATTCAATTGTTTTCACTTTTTGAATTTCTGGTGTTAGCATAGCCGGCCACATCTGACTTAGACTGAAATGTGAATTTGTTCTTCATTGTTCAAAACTCTTCTATGAAAATATATACATGTAAGAATTATCACATAGTTATAAAAGTTAATTAATATATCTATGAGACAATGGTACAAAGCTCCCCACACTTTTTCAATAATTGTGCAAATTTCTATTCTCCGCCATATTTTATGACAAAGTGTTGAAACACTTCGATTGACCAAAAACATGCGCGTACGATTGCAAAATGATTCATCAGCACAAATATTTTACGAACAATTACTAGATATTGAGAACGGTAAAATAGAACCGCAACCAAATACGCAATGCATTAAACTGCCAGACACTTTCTGCGCTGTTCTTTAGGAAAAAAAAGAATTGATTCAGAGTGTTTTTCCGGATATACAGAATAATTACTTGAATCATAACTGGCTCAGTCATCGGGCGATTTTGGCAGCCAAAAATGTTGATGTTGCCGAAATTAACTTTCAGATACAACAGTTGTTACCAGGCCATCTGATGTCTTTTAAATCAATCGATACTGTTGTTGATGAAAATGAAAGTGTAAATTTTCAATTGAATTTTTAAATTGACTAGATATACCTGGAATGCTACCACAAAATCTTCGATTAAAGATTGGTTCCCCTATTATTTTCCTACGTAATTTGAATCCACCTCAATTATGCAACAGTAAAACGTCATCAAAAAGATCTCTGGAAATATTCTTGAAGCAACCATTTTAACTGGGGAGTTCAAAGGAAAAGTGGTCCTGTTGCCACGTATTCCAATGATACCGTCAGATTTTACCATACCCTTCAGAAGGCTACAGTTTCCAAATCCGTTTAGCTTTTGCCATGTCTATAAATAAGTCTCAATTCCAAATAATGTCCATTTGTGGTTTAGATATGGAAAATCCATGTTTTTTTCATGGACAACTATATGGTGCATGTTCACGTGTAGGGAAACTGTCGAATATATTTGTGTTAGCTAAAGACAAGTTAACCAAAAATATTGTGCACCGATTAGTACTAAATTAAATTGAAATTAAAAGTATTTATAATTCAAAATAATAAGTATTATTGTTACAGCCCTACCTACCTCATTCATAAGTTTAAGTGTCACATGTTATTCACTAACAACTTTGTAATATACTCATTTATTACAAAATTGAATATAAATGATAATGAATTTTAAAATTAATTCTTTTGTATTGATTTTTGCTCAATATCAACTGTACGAAAATTTTAATCAATCGTGTTCAAAGTCCTTCCGTTTCAAATCCCAATCCAGTGGATTTTTATACCTGCTTTAACGTTTCCGTCTTGGTTCGTAAATAATAATTTCATTGTACTTAGGAGTTATGGTAGTAGAAAATATGTCATGGAGGTCGCCATATTTTTTCACAAATGGCATCTATGTAAAAAAGCATGGTGGTCCCCGTTACTGATGTTCTTCTACCGTTCCTCTTAAATAATTTACCACAATGTAATATAACAAAAACCTCAGCCACAGCAACGCGTGGCCGGGTCTGCTATTGTATATATAAAAAACATCAATAATATAGTTTAAAAACACAATAAAGATCATAATTAAAAAAAATCGTCTGTTGAATAACAACACTTACGAAGTAGGATCTTTTCCAGCCTTGATTTGTAAATGTGAACAGTGGGAGATGATTTTATATGATCATCAAAAATATTATATTTCTTACAGCCAATACAACAAAACTTTCTTTTGTACAGAGATGTGCGATAAAAATCAGGCTGCAAGACGAGTGTTATAGCAGTGATCGTTATGTATCACCAACTTATTTTTATTCTTATAGATCTGAGTGCAAACTTTCAGTATATATGAAGTGTAAACTGTTAATACACCAAGAGTTATAAAGTATTGACGACAACTGGTTCTCATACCAATACTTTCCATAATTCAAGTTACGTATTTTTGAGAAGTCAATGAAAAGACCAAGAGCAAATTTTTCCTTATCAAGATTGTCTACAAGACATTTTTGAAAATCAAACATACTCTGTAGTTCCTTTCATATTCATTTAATACACCCCTGCTGCTGATAGGGGGCCTCTTCTGTTTTTACCCGACCGGATGCTTTGTTGTATCCTATTGGTGGATTTAAATGTTTTTTTAGTGTTTCCCCAAAAGTTTTTCAAATATGTGTGGAAGATACGCTCGTGCAACCATCTGAGCCTCCTCCCCGTTCTGAAATGTGGATTCAACAAAGATACAAGTCACAGGTCGACTGAAGAAAAAAGAGACCCACTATCAGCAGCAGAGGTATATCACACACACGTAAAGAATCACAAACACACGAATAATTTCAACAGAAAATAATAATTTTCACATATAGTCAGTGGGCATACTTGAAGACTGGCTATAAATCAAATTATCTATGAACAATTCGTTCAGGCCAGTCTCAACTCCCCACACAGTAGCTTAATGGACTGACACCTATGCATATGCAGCATATGCAGGAATAACTTCTGTGAAGAATCCTGCACTGACACCTGTCGGATATAATCCAACGCCCTTCGTGGTATTAGCCAAGAGAATAGTTGTTTTCTGATAGGTGTCAGTCCATTAACCTACTGTGTAGGGAGTTGTCCTTCGTGGTATTAGCCAGGGGAGTAGTTGTTTTCTGATAGGTGTCAATCCATTGAGCTACTGTGTAGGGAGTTGAGACTGGCCTGAACAAATTGTTCATAGATAATTTGATTTATAGCCAGTCTTCAAGTATACCCACTGACTATATGTGAAAGTTTCCTTTCCTTATACGAAGAATTAGGCAAATTTTGGATATGCAGTTCGTTACCTCGTTCACAGGCAGATGGGGCGACGACAAACCTGTTGTTTGTTGTATGCTTCAGCATAGTTCGAGGAATGATACTCTGACGGAATTTGATTTTCAATTATCGGAAATAATCGACTTTATGTTGATGATATACACTATCTTGCACTAACGAGTGGCTAAACAGCCCGAAACCGGTCTACAAGTGTGTTCCAATAATTGAAAATATATGTCGGCAGTTGTATCGCTAACAGCATATGCAGGAATAACCTCTGTGAAGAATCCTGCACTGACACCTGTCGGACATTATCCAACGCCCTTCGTGGTATCAGCCAGGGGAGTAGTTGTTTTCTGATGTGTCAGTCCATTAACCTACTGTGTAGGGAGTTGAGGCTGGCCTGAGCGAATTGTTCATAGATAATTAGAAAAGAAGAAGCCGTGAACCTCAACCGAATATGGAATTCCATTCTGGTGAGTTCAAGAATAAAAAACAATATGACAGCAGGTAATATCCATTTCACTAGTTCGGACTTCCATTGTCTAATATATAAAATTATTTGAAATCCCTGAAACAACTAAAAAAGAAGAATTAAAAATGAATAGCTGAAAATAACAAATATATTAAGCAAAAATAACCTCAAATGAAATAATAGTGAAAATAAAAATAGAAAAGTTAAGAGATTACAAGCCATGTTAGTTCACGACGTTTCGATTGTTAGTATCAACAATCGTATTCGGGTGATGATATAACTGATTCTTCCGAATCGTTCGAGTACTTTCGCTTATCCCCGCTTTCCATTTTTTTCCGCTTCACTGGTTCAGTGGGAGATGACCGTTTGGCGGGAGTTGGTCATTTTTCACAAGATAATGGGTTTCCATATGTTGCGTATCAGTCCAGTCCAGTCATCACCCGAAGACGATCGTATATATACTAACAATCGAAACGTCGTGAACTATGTTATTTTCAGATATTCATTTTTGATTATTTTTTTTAGTTGTTTCAGGGATTTCAAATCGTTTTATATATTAGACAATGGAAGTCCGAACTAGTGAAATTCATCATGAAACATTGTCAATCACCTTCAAACAAAGGTAATATCCAGTCATCGAAGATTGCAACTCAGGATGTATAAAACATTTTTTCAAAATCAAACATGTTGGAATTCATTAGTTGCCACAACTGTTGCCACTACTAGTTCTCATAAGCAATATTGTATTTTGTTTCTGTTAAATGAAGTTGTCAATGTACGGCTAGACTGAAATGCTTGTTAAGAAACACATCTCAACTATCAAAATCAACTGAACTATTTGACTCACCTTTCTTTTTAAATTTTTTCATTTCCTCATCCACAAATGCTAATACCAGACAAAGATGATGATTTTTATGATTTTTTCGGTGTTGTATATGGATATCACTAATCGATTAGCCCTACTACTCTTTTATTGAAATGAAAAGACACAATATCAACTAACTGGTACAGATTATTGTTATTGATTCAGAATTACATAAATATTACAATGTTTCGTGAACGAATTGATTTAAAACTATTAGTGACTTGATTGTTATTTCCAAAGGCTTCATAAGATTTCTGGTAAATAATATATGCATATTGCATGTACTACCCGATGGTACTCATAATCATTGATAGTAAAAATATACACCAAATGATAATGAAGAAGATTCTCAAAATTTTCCACATATTTTTTCATTTTATCGACAATTGTTTCAATCAAATTGAAATAACATAACAGAAAAAATACTTTTGAATCAATTACTTTCACGCTGGTTGACCTCGTTTCCTCAAGAGATATTCTGACGCTTTCTCAGTTTTGATATTTCATCACAAACAGCAAGCAATCTTCACTGAGGCAATGCAATGTTACTGCAAAGTTTTAGCGAGTTGAATTTTCATTATATTTTGATGTATATCAGCCAAGATGTTTGAAACCTGATGAGACCATCAGATGTCTTTAACTATGGCAGGTGACATATTGTGGCTGACGAGAGGTAAGTGAAGGACCTCAATTTGGAGTGAGTCGTCAATTTGGTGGAGGTCTTCGAGCATATCGTACATAGTGTCAATATGAAAACTTCCCACCCTTAATATTTTCTTTTCAGTGAACAATATGAGGAATCGAAACACCAGGTCAATTCAAATGCCAAGAAAAACACTTCCAAGGACTATTTGTAGCCCTCGTGGTTCAATGGCCTAGGAACGGTAGATGTTACCCTTAGAATTTCTAATGGGAAGGGGGATCAAGTGGCATATCATTTTGATTGACGGTGAATTCTGATTCCAATGGTTTCAGTGCTTATTATTTTTTGAAGAGCATTTTTCGAAAAATGGCGTTCTAAACTAACAGAAGTAATTATTAGTACGCCTATACTGAAATGCACGGTTTAACCAGAACTGATAAGAATATTAGGTGGTACCGATTCAACCCTTTTCAGGAGTAACATTAACCATTATCTCCAATCAATCTATATCAAAAAATAGTCTAATAATAAACCGTAGATAGTAGTAAAGTTGTGTTTAGTAAATGCTGAATTTTAAATTCTCATCGCAGAAAGTGTATAGATAGCCTTCCTTTTCTGCTACTTCTGTTGTAAACAGTTTCTGTTTCCAGGCAAAAAATTGGTTCGCAAATTTGGATAATGTGGTAGTAGTGCATACACTAGTACATGTTAACCTGTTAAGTACTTTAATAAGTGTTTAAATGTATAGAAATGGTTTTCATTCTTCAAGACAGAATGAAATTGATTATCATTTATGGAGATTTTGGAAAGTGTTCACGAAGGGCGTAATGTCTTTTTAACGAAAGGCATCCAAATTTTAATGTGAGTCACCGGTTAATAATTTCTACGGAACTGGTTCAGTGACAAAAAACCCAAGAGTACTAAATGAAACAGCCCAAACTGGAATTTTGGGGATATTTTCTGCAGAGCCCACGAGCTCTAAACGATCAGTATGAGAACAGACGGAAATGTCACGCGAGACTATGCATAATTCTCATCCTTATGAAATGCAGATTCTTCAAGAGTTCCACGAGAAAGATTATGATAGAAGAATAGTGTTTTGTGAAATCATATTTCATCAAGTCAATACCATTCCTAATCTTCTGTTGAACATCTGTTTCTGTGATGGTTGTTCATTTTTTCTGAATGGTATTGTTAATAGAAAAAAATTGTCACTGTTGAAGTGACTCCCACAAAAAGTTAATTTTTGGCCTGGTATTCTTGGAAATGCCATTATTGATCTATTATTACTGGAAAAAACTTGACTGGCAATATGAACCTTTAATTGCTTGAAGAGAATATTCATTTTATTTTAACTCACGTAACATCTCATCAAACTGATGAAGAAGGTAACTTTTGCAAGAGAATATGTTACATGTCCAGCAGAACAGTGCTTCACCCCATTATTTTCTTTCCGTCCGACTTTGATCAAACGAGAGATTTCTGGATAGATGTATAGGCAAAAGAGAAGCAGTTGAATGGTCCTTGAGATCACCGGATTTAACACCTTTAGATTTATTTCTTTGTGTGTATCTTAAATTCGTTGTTGAAAGCAAAAGACTAATTACAGCAGCATGCCAGTCAATTCTTAGTAAAGTTTTTCGTAATGTTACAGGGGAGTTCGAAAACAGACTTTATTACTGTTTGAAGCAAAATGGACGGCATTTCTTTTTTTTTTGTAAGGACAAAACACAAGCACTACAGAAATATCCTCAAGGTGCTCTCAGAGCGGTGCTAATGCCTTTGATTTTGTCAAGCTGGTTACTGAAAGAAAAAATCGAATGGGAAATGTCGTACGTATATTAATAGTACAAGCACTCGATTGGTGAAACGCGAGTCGAAAAGAGTTTAGCAGTTCTGGTGTTTGGAAACGGTGTTTCTTCTGGATTTATGCAACGCCAGAGTTTCCAGTTTCATCTTTTATTTCGAAATAATCTTTGAAAGATATATTAACCATGAAAAACAAGTAGATAACCAGTTATTGTACCTTCCTTGTTGAATCATTTATTTCTGTTGTATGTCTTGGTAATTACAGAAAAAAAGAAATGATTCAGCATTGGTCGTCAATATTTATTATGCTTGCCATCAAAACGAATCGTTTCATAATTAAGTACCAGGTAAAGATTTCATTGACAATTCAGTTGACATAATTTTCCAAGTCTTCATAAAGAGATTATCGTCAAATCATTAACAATAAATGAATAACCATGAAATCAAATTTTTTTCTCATAGTTCGTTTGTTTGCACATTTTGAATATCGAGTAATTTTAAGTCTTTGATAACATTCAATTAAATATTGATTGTCATATTCATTCCTCTTTCGATTCTGCGTTTTCGGGATAAAAACACAAGCACTACAGGAAAATTCCTAAGGCGTTCTGAGAACGGTTCTTGTGTGAAAGTAGCAATTCACGTTGCATTTAAATCGCTAGAGATTGAATTCATTTGGAAACACGTTTTCGGGAAGTTTCTTCCACATAAACGTATTTTCCAAATGAAACAGTTCTCGAACAGTGAAGTTCGAGGTGTACTGAGTTGAACCTCGAAACGATGAACATCCACAGTACGTGGCGTATTTCTAATGTGTACCGCTCTTGGTTGAATCTTGATTGAATCACTTGAACACCATCCGTGGAAGTATTTATAAAAGATAGGCAAATTCCCAACCATTTCTCGATGTTCGAAACTATCAAGGTCGCTAGTGATGTTCCTGACATTATTATATCCGGTTCGAATACAATTATCTTTTTGGAGAAAACCGAGGCCTGGATTTTTGTGGCATTGAATTGAACTTGGTTACTTTCACGTCAATTAGTTATCGCCTCTAGATCCTTATCAAGATATACAACCTTCTGCTACTATTTGCACCAGCAGTCGATGTTTTGAAATCCAAATGGAATGACGAGACAAGTATATAGTTGTCAGCAGAGTATATTGGATTCTTGGTTTCTTCCAATAAGTCGTTGACATACAATTAAAAGAGGGTTGAAGGCAATATCGATCCCTGGGGAACACACCAACGTTGGTAGTAAACGTTTTCGAGAGATATCCGTCGACGGCCACTTGCAGAAAACTTTCTTTCAGGAAACAAAAATGATCTGACAAGCCATAGCATCAAAGTTTGACCAACAAATCCTCATGCCATACACGGTCGAAGGCCTTAGAAATATCAAGCGCAACAGCTCTTGACTCTATAAGTTTCTCGATTGCGTGACATACGATAAAAGGTCACTTGTCACCGTTCAAGATGTTGAAGGCTTCCTGTCTTGTAAGACAGGTTGAAAAATCTGCAAAGTTCTGATGCGATTTTATTTACATCAGGGTCAAACGCCTTGTTGATATCGAGCTGTTATGTGGAAAAAAATTCCTGAGAAGTTTTTCTAAATGAATTCATTATCCAGCGATTTAAATCCAACGTAAAACGCCACTTTCGCACAGGCACCACTCTTAAAAGTGCTTTGAGAATTTTTCTGTAGTGCTTGTGTTTCGTCCTTAAGAAAAGTGGGATACAGAGATATCAACTTACAGTTATATCATACTCAGAATCAGTGGGCTACCCTGTGTACACTAAATGATAATAGATTCTTTTGATGTTCGTGATGTTGGACAAATGAAAAATGAGCCAATACAAATTATTCAAAGGTTTCATGACATTGTCTAATCCAACTTTTACTAGTAGCTTGAAATGCTATAAGAATTTGTATTATAAATTCAAGTTTTATAGATGATCATTCCATTGTTTATTGCCAATTTCAAATGAATGAAACTGAATCTGAAATAAGATAAGATAGATAAATTCATTCAGGTAATTACATATTTTGATAATGATATAACAGTGAATGAAAAATAAACAATTTTGAAGGCGGATCTACCTAAGCATGAGGTATCATTGTTGCATAATAAAGCAAACACTTATACTGACAATGTGAATACAACTGATGTAAATAGTTGGAAGGAAGGAAAACTGGTGAAAAGAGAGAGTAATAGTCGAACAGAAGATGACGTTGAATTATTCAACTAATTCAAGATATTACCTACAATAGGATGCAGTTTATATCCATAGCCTAGAGAGAGCTTTGATTATAAATTCAGTTCATAGACAGATTTCAATTTGTCATAGTTTTGATTCACATATTCTTTCAGTTTTAACTTGAATTTATATTTATTGGAGATTGCTCTAATGTCTGAAGGAACTAGGTTTATTAGTTTTGGGCCAGAGTATGATATAAATCTCCGAGTGCAAGTTAATCCAGAGCGAGGGACATTCGTTTTTGGCTCGGGTTTCATAATTATGATTTATATTGGGGGAGGGGTTATTATGCATCCATAATATGCAGTGTATAATTTTTTCACATCAAATTAGTCTGATTCTTCGAATAGTGCTACAGTAGAGTTTTTTTTTACGATTGAAAATGATTTTCAGGATAGTATTTTGCGTTACCTCTAGGTTATGTAACAGGCTTTTGCTGACGCCACCCCATATTATAATGCAATATCTCAGAACTGATTCTGCGAGTGTATTATATATCATTGTTAATAGCTTTTTATTATTGAGATTTCTGAATTGGTAGAATTTATAAGATGATTTACTAAGTCTTTTACCGGTCTGGTCTACATGTTCGTCCCATCGTTACACCAAGATATTTCATGTTGTTCACCTTATCAACTGTAGGTTTGTGTATAGTAAGAATATTTTTGGAATGTTGATCTTTATTTGTGAGGTAAATGTTACGTATTTAGTTCAAGCGATGTTTAGGCTCAAAAAACTTGTGTTTAACCAAGAGAAAACAGATGTGAGTCCCCTTTCAGCTTCCTTAAAGACGTCGTCCCACGTATCGCTCAGAAATGACAGAACTGTATCGTCTGCATAACATATAATGCTGTCTTGGATGTTTTCGAATTTGTGAATGTCATTGATCTATATTGAGAAAAAATTGAGCCTAGAACTGTCCCCTGGGTGACATCCATAGTTAAAGGTAGTGGATCACTATATAAATATTATTGATTTTAACAATCTGATTTCTGCCTGGTAAGTAATTTTCAAAAAGGTTGAGGGTGATTTCTCTTACTCCAGTGAATTCTAAACGTGTACGTTCTTAGGAAGTTTATTCCTCATAAACGCAGTTCTCTAAATGAAATAGTTCTCAAACAGTGAAATTCAAAGTGTACTGGGTTGAACCACAAAACGATGAGCAGCCATAGTTTGTCACCTTCTTCTGATATGTAACGATCGTGGTGGAAACACGATCGTTACCTTGAAAGTATCTATCGAAGAGAGACGAATCTCCAACCTTTCTTCGATGTTGCCCCCTATCAAGGTTGTAAGTGATGATCGCGTCTCCAATCAGGCGTATGGTTTTTTTTTGAGCTTTATAAAGTATCAAAAGTTGCTGAGGCCTGTACAGTTTTCTGGTTCGAAACGCTGTTCTGGACCCGAGAAGTGGCTTTTGCAATTCCAGCGACATGATTGTACCAAGACATATTGGTGTTCATTTCAACACCCAACAAACTTATTGAAGCAGAAGGTGGAATTGTCTGACCTGACATCATTAAAGACTGTGGAGTGAGATGTAATATAAAACACTGAATAGTGCAATTGGTCAGTGACTCAACGAATTCAGAATCCAAATTGAATAATAAATAGTAAAAAATACTTAGATTGATGGTTGATGCATCGGAAAATATTCCATTTCCGTTTTCAAAACAAAAAAATTCACCTCAATTATGAACTCCTACGTTGTTTTACAAAACGCTAATCGATTGAAGAACGGTAAATATAGAAATTTCATTTTTTTCAGTGAACTTTTCATTTTGCTTTTCAACACATTTCAGTAGATTCTCTCTTGATAAAACTCCAAAAATCTGAAAGTAATAAACGAACGAACAAGGTAAGCTGACTAAAACGGTTTGAATAAATTATGTCGATTTCTATGTATTTCCTACTCAACCCAAAAATGCATAGATCACAAGTGATCTCGGTAAAATACATTGACACTTTCATTGAACCATCACTGCTACAAACTTCTCTATGAGATTTAAAAATCCACCATTTCCCTCCAATACAAAAAGTAAGTGCTACTACAACTTATTAACTGATCATCCCTTAATTATTTCCTTTAATCTGTTAACGCCGCCATTTCAGTATTCGAACATTCACTTAACTTTTCCCATAAGTCTATTCAAATACCCTATTGTTGTTTCAGAATAAAGTTTGGGCACAATGTAGCTTTTAGCGAAGGCAATTCGATAGCACTTAAACTAGGTTAATATTGAAATTATCCCTTCAGCGAGTGGTTCGAAATTGATTAGAATATTGGGATATTCTGAATACATGGTGGAAAGCAATTGAATGCCTTCGTTATCACTCAGCTTGTTTCTGCTGCGAGCCATCTACAGTACATGTACATCTACCAGTTTGGAGATGTACACTCTCTGGAAACTGATTATGCATAAGAGAGGGTAAAATGGAATGGTATTGGATGTTCAAATGGTTATTGATTGACGGTTTCGTAACTCTCAAGTCAATTAGGAAAAATATGACAATTTTCATGTTTATGTTGTAAAATAATACGGAGTGATTCTAATGAAAAGAGGTATATTTTTAGTAGATAATAATTTTTGAGAGAAAAATGTTTTGACTTTCTACTCCTCCTTATTCATACAAAAAAATGTGAGGAACTTCAAAGTAAGAAAGAAAGAAACTCCGTTTTTTCTATGAACGTAAAAATGTATAAAGCCATAACCTTCCTTTTCCAGTAGAGAAATACTTGAAAAGCTGCCAAAAGATATGAAATACATTTTGGATAATTCCATTAAGAAAATATTGATTTATCTATTTCAATAACAATAGCTTAAAATTACAATTATATTGAGTAAAAAAAGTCTGAAATGAAATGACAGTGGAATAAAATACAAGTTAAAAATAGAACAATTGAACTGAAAACAAAAATAGAAAATCAAGAGATTTCAAGCCAAGTTAGAATAGAATAGAATCGAATAGAATAGAATAGTTTATTCAACCACATTACACTTTACATGTTTGTAGCAAGTCATGACAAATTTGTTACATATGCTTAGGCACAGCAAAAGTAATTTCAGATCGGATGAGTGTAAAATATAACTTAAGATAAAAAGTAGAGCAACATAAAGATTAACATTAAAAACATGAAAGAACAACATGATATAGCATGTTTACGGTAGTCAGATGAGTATGTTGCTTGTATGTTGAGACTTAGGAGCGATTTTTAAAATACCCCAGATTATCAGAGACAGAGTAAAAGCAGCCCTCCAATAGTAGTTGTTTGATGGATTGTTTGAATTTATTCATACTAAGATCTTTCAGCTTGACTGGTAAACAGTTATATAAGTTGTAATCCAAATAATTTTTTTGTGATTTAGCTAGGCGATATCGATTTGTACAGATCTTTTCAGCGTTTCTCATACGGTACTGATGAATATTAGAACGTTTAGGTAAGGTACTCGCAATTCTGTGGATTTCTAGCAAAACATGAAAAATGAATAACGTTGGTACAGGCATGATACCTAGTTTTTTGAAAATTGGCTGACACGGTTCCCAAAAACCTACATCTGCCAATATTCGAATGGCTCGCTTTTGTAACCTGAAGATATTGAGAGAACCAGGTGAGTTTCCCCAAAGAACAATCTCATAACCAATTTGAGAATGAAAAGGCGAAAAATGAGTAATTTTTAATATATCGAAGCTGGTAATATTTTGAAGTTGTCGTAGAACATAAATTGAGCTGGATAACTTGCTCCTAAGCTGATTTGTATGTTGATGCCAAGATAAAGTATTGTCAAGTGTTATGCCAAGCAATTTCACGCTATAATTTGAGGGGCCTACAGTAGAGAATTGAAGACGTTGTGTCTTATTGGTATTTAATTTCAAATTATTTGTTAGAAACCAAGTATTAGCTTCATTTTCAATTTTATTTAGACACGACGTTTCGATTGTTAGTATCCACAACCGTCTTCGGGTGATGACTGGACTAATTTCTCTGAAATATGACTATTCATGGGCCATTCGAGTACTTATATCTTCTTTCCGCTTCACCGGATTAGCGAGAGATGACCGTTTGGCGGGTCTTACGCTGTTGATGTGTTACAGAACTCGGAGTTTCTTGTGGGCTTTTTCAATGGCCAGAGTTTCAAATTACTCCATATATAAGTTGGCTTTAACTGGTGAAAGTGGCGATACCATTGGCAGTCCCTCATCCTGTGTAAATAAGTTGTCCTTCAGTTGGAAATTGTACATAGCATCCTAGTAATTCCGTGATTGCTTCTATTGGTTAGTTCGTTCTATCTTCCAGATCCTCGTCTTCGAATAGCTTTCTCTGTATCTTCGATTAGAACGTGATTGTTGGAATTCCAAAGGCTGCTTCTCAAAAGCTGTTCGTAACCAGAAAACTGTACCACACCTCAGCAACTTTTGATGCTTTATGAAGCTCAGATCAGACCTTCTTTGGAGTATTGTTCTCATGTTTGGAGCTCTGCTCCCAAACATTTGCTGATTGCTGAATTCGATCCAGAAAAGAGTCATCCGCCTGATTGGAGACGCGAACTCCACGTGCAAACTTAATAGCCTGGAACATCGAATGGAGGTTGGAGATTTGTCTCACTTCCCATGACTTGGCACATTTGTTTTCACCAAGAGCTGTACATATCGTAAATACGTGATGGACTGTGGCTGCTCATCATTTTGAAGTTCAATTCAGTACACCTCGAACTTCACTATTCAAGAACTCTCTCATCTGGAGAACTGCGTGTATGTGGAATGAACTTTCTGAGAACGTTTTTCCAAATGGATTCCAGCGATTCAAATCCAATGTAAATCTCTATTTTCGCACAGGCACCACTCTTAGAGTACCTTGAGTATTTTCCTGTAGTGCTTGTGTTTTTTTCTAGAAAAAAATGGCTATCCACGTCGAAACTGTTTGGTTGATCTTGCTCTGTGACTTCGATTGCCCCTAGTAGTTCGACAAAATGCCTTGAATTCTTCACAAAAGATGATGTTTTTCCTTGTATTGGTTGTATTATTGGAAGTAAAAATCTAGTGAAATTCATCATGAATCATTGTCAATCACCTTCAAATAAAAATTGAAAGAAAAAACAAAATAATATATTTGAATATGCTAATCGGGAACATTCTTGATAAAAAAATATATTGATTTCAGAAAAATTCAGTCCACTACAAAGGCACTCTTGCTCTTTGTCATGGACATAATCGATATCATTGATCAAAACAAACATTTAATGCTGACTTTGTGCTACTTGACCAAGGTTTTTTGAAAAATGAAAAAATAAAAATCCTATGTTTCCTATGTATCCTATGTATTCTATGTATCCTACGTTATATTACTACGGAGTGAGAGTGAGAGATTTTAACATATAGAAGGCAAAGTTCCAATGTGCCTGAGTTAATGGCAACTAGTCATTCTCAGTTCAAATGGAACGCCGGGTGCAATTTCCTCAATTAATTAAATGATGTTCTTAGTTAGCTTGGACTTTCTCAAATCCATGTATTTCAGTTAATTTCATAGTCTTTCAACCTATGGCATCCTACTATAGGAGAATATGTCACCTTGATGGGATTTCTACTCTACAACAGAAAGTAATGAGGATTATGACGAAAGCGATTGTCGTTTACTCTTTCGAATGGAATGCATGTTTCAATATTTTTCATATATTGCACTCATGAACAATACCAAAGCTATGAGACATGACTTCCTACTCGGTCGGAGGATTTACTCAAGAGACCCAGACATAAACTATTCTATTGACGTGTTTTTGGATATGTTTTACTAAGTCTATGTAAAGGTACCTTAGTTTATACGATTTCAAATAATTTAAATTTAGTTCAGTTACAACTTTGACTTGTTACGTATACACCAATGGTATATGAAGTGGTGTAATGGTGTATCTATAAGTAGGGAATCAATCAATGAAAGAAACTCTCGAACAAAGTGTGAAAACACGTTTAGAGTTTTTGGATGTTGAGCATATTTGAAATGTTCAACTGACCACAAACTCTTCATTCGTCTCTTTGATATACAACGATGGATTCTTTGAAATATTTTTTTGACGAAAATGAAACGATACTAGAATTATGATACAATCATTGTCAGAAAGTTTCGTGATTAGTTAATCAAAAACCTTTTTTTCTCTTTCTTCAAAGAAAGCATTGATATGTCAGAAATACTGATTGCTCGTAGATGTTTATGCCCCATTGGTGACAATTCTATATATCCAAAGAAATACGACTGTATTGGTGATTAAAAATGTTTATCTCTGATAACCATGAGTTACCTCGAAACCACACATTGGGGCCAGTGTTGGCGCCAACGTTGGGCTATGCTGGTGGTATTATTTTTGAAAGTATCCAGACATTGAAAGTTATTGAAGCCAAGCTCAGTTAGCTCTATGCAGAGCAAACATGTCGGACTTAGAAGTGGCTGTGGGTGTGTTTGCTGTGCTAAGCGCTGCTTATCATAATATTATTTGACTGCAGAACTAAAAAAACTTCCGCGCAGAAGAATGTGACAATTCGGAAACTTCTGCCGTATGACCTCGGCAAAAGTACGCTTGGCAGTAACACTAAGATTTCTTGCCACAAAAGATTCTTTTGAAAGTCTACATTTTCTTTTCAAAATATCTAGCCAAATCATTTCGGAAATAATACTGAAGTTTGTAAAGCAATATGTGCGGCTCTGAGAGACTGTGTAAAGGTAATGTAATATTATGCTATTTTTATCTCACTATGAAATTCTCACTTTAAAATTAAAATTATTCAATTCTTGAATTTGTTTATTTGAACGTTCATACAAATCAGATAGTTAATATTAAAATATAATAAAAAATATAGTCCTTTTCGAAATTTTTCTGCTAAACTACTCAATAATATTGATCAAGGTTTTGGGAGCATGTTAATGTTTCTTCAATGTTATTACTTAACACAATGGTGACTGATTGTGATTGTTGTACACAAAAACCTGTTCCATTACTGTCTTCTGAAGAATGTATGGGGATCTGCGCTTCAGAAGACGGTGAAGGAAAAGGTTGTTGAACGGACATTGACGATGTAGATGGAAGATAACTGAAAGAATGCGTTGAACATCTAGACTGATTTTTAGATCTCTGTCTTCTGTTGTAGTGTTTCATCAATTACATGCATAATATCTTCCCTTTCTTGTTCATCAAATTTTTTATTTTATTTCGCAAGAAGTTGACAAAACAAATCAACTTCGTCAGGTTCCCTATTTGGTTTCTGCGAAATATTTTAAGACATGAACTGCTTCATCCATTTGCTTTTTCGCATATACTAACTCTGGTGCAGGTCGTTTTTTTATTGAAAATGAAGTTTTTCCGGAATCGATTCAACTGCATCGTAAAAATATGCCTGTGCCATATGTTTTTGTGTCAGATACTGCCTTCGCTTCATCGAAGAGGCTAATGAAACCTTATCCTGGTGTACCACCTTATGACAGTCAACAGACGATCTTTAATCAGCAACTATCACTCACACGAGTAGTAATTGTATGTTCATTTGGAATAATGACATCTGTATTTAGAGTGTTCGCAAAACCTATGTTGCTATAACCAGAAAAAGCAACAATTATAACTCCTTCTTGTGTGATTCTACACAACTTCTTGAAGAGAAGTAGGACCTCGAGGAATTTATACATACCTGAAGGAATGATAAACCACATTGCTCAGGAGCAACACAATGCTCTAGTGCCACTGAAGCAAACATCAAGGCGACCAACAGAAAACAGAAGACAAATAAGGGACCAATTTTCAAGATACTTTTTCTTACGTAGACAGACCTAAGAAATTATCTATCTAGCATGTATTATTGATAGTAAATGAAATAATTTTTTTTTCAAATTACCTCTGTGTTTATTGTAGTAGTGTTCATCTTATTATATAGTGACCCTGTCCATAAATTCATAAGCAAATCAAGTTGGTTTGAAGACCTCGTCTGAGGATGCTCCTGAATGAATACTGTCTTCAATTTTCTTGGTATAGAGCCTGTACGTGCTCATTGAAGACTCCCTTTTTTTTAATTCAGCTACAGCATATTTGAGGCCTAAATTGACCTGTATACGTTGCCATGCATCGGCAACAGCGTTTCTATTTTTGAGGTCTTTGACTGTTGGATTTCATAAAACTAGTTCCGCTTGACAAAGCTTCAAAAACATTAAAACGTTTTCATTTGACCATATCTCCTGGGGTGACATTATTTACTTTAAATAATAATGAAGACGATGCGCACTCTCACTTCGCAGACTAAACAAGTTAAAAGACGGTTTATTACGCGCCAATGTGTGGCCGAATACACAAACATTGTGACAAATTCCCTCTGATGTCTCGTCAAAAACAAGACGACCAACTCCCAACGTTCGAGCCAACGTTGGCGCCAACGGGCACCAACACCATAAATCTCGATCCACACATTGGACAAGCGTAGTTGGCGCCAACATTGGCCCCAATGTGAGGTGCCGGTCTAAGGAGAATATGTGGAGCCAATGTCAAAAGAGCACCTGTCAAAAATGTATGTAAATGATTTTCATTAGTTCGGACTCCCATTGTCTGAAATGATTCTACGATGATTTGAAAACTATGAAAAGAAAAATAAAATTAGAATGCCTCGATGAAATATTTCTTGTTGTTTGTTTTTTCATAGATTTTGAATCATGAAACTGATATAATTCAACATGAAACATTGTCAACCATTTTCAAACAAAAATGTGAATGATATGAACATGTGATTTGTTTGTTATCCATGCAGAAAATACAAAACCAGTTTTCCTAATAAACATACAAGAAATGAAAACTAGTAAAAATACCACTACCGACGAAGCGTGATAAACAATTTAAAGATGCTTTCATTTGCATCCAGGTGATTTAAAAAAACTTTTGAAAAAACTCTTCTATTCAGTGCAGACACCTGCAATTTATAAGGTAGTGTCTTAGGTTAGTATAATGGGCTTGTTTTATGATTTTTGATTCATAGTTCACTTTAAAGAAATATTTCAAATTGAAAAACAGTTCACTTTGTTTCAGCTCTCAAGTACCGTAGTTTTTCCGTAATTGATTATTGAAAATCGAATTTGGTAGGGCGGTGACGTCACGGCCCTATTCGCGCTTCTTGTTCGATTGACCAATAGAAATAATCAACATTGCCAAATCGCAAAATTTACGGAGCCTATAATTATCAATTTAATTATGGAAGTGTATATGAACCCTTTAACGTTCCAATTATTGAAAAATTCTCCACATGGAATAAAATGTACACGAAAAATCATGTTTGGAAATAAGTTCTATATCTAAAATCAGTACACAAAGTCGAAAGATCACAAAATATTTTCCTACATACATACCTCTTTCTGATATTGCTACTGAATTCAAGCATTATAAGGCTCGCTTGGGTAATCTGTTGAATTCTCCAAAACTTGAGAGGAAGGTTGGAAGAAGTCAAGGTCACCGTTAATCATGTAATGAAATTTAATGAAGTAAAATGTATCATACTTTCAGCAACAGTATTAACTTCACATAATACTTTCTGTGGAGAATACTCGAAGTTGAAATAAATAATGTCATCAAATTCAATATTTTCGTCCCCCTTTCATTTAAAGTCATTTTTTAAATGGTTTCTATAAAGTTCCGGAAGAGTAGAAGGATTGTAGTTGCTTCTTTTCAATACTTACAATACCCATTTTTTTCCTCATCATTGTATCCTTTGGGAACCTTAAATCATTATATGTAATAACTCATCAATAAACCAATACGCTTTCTGTTTTCTTGTGCCTTTCCGCACAATTAAAATCAGCACAAGAATGCACTATATTCATATTCAAATATATCTCTAAAACACTTTTAAAACACATACTAACTAAACTCGATGAAAAAACGAATAATTCCTACGCGAGCGGTCACCTAAGAAAAAGATGAAACTCACTGTTACAAAAACAAGCAGAATGGATCCGATATGACATACATTCTTAATGCCGAATAAATCAATAAATTGTGATATGGGTACTCCATTATCCTGAGAAAATGAACGATCAATTGAAATTTCCTGTAATTATTCATTCATTTTTGTTAGGAATGAAGCCAGCAAACAAACAAACATACAATAATAAGATCGCTCGAATCCACGAATTAAGCCTGAAAATTGACAATAATATTTGCCTTGATAACTGAAATAGTACAAGTTGTAGAATTGACCGCGGTGGTAGTGCGCCTGACTCACGATCGGAAGGCCGTGGGTTCGATCCACGCCTCGACCAGATATTTTTCTCGAGAAAATTTATCTGGTTGAAGCTGGGATGATTCTGCAACCGTGTTAGGAATCACACGTTAAAAGGTAAGACCTCGTTAGTCCTCAGCTCGCACAGAAACAGAATATGATTCTAAATAGAATTAAACGAGCTGTATTTTCAAATGGTTTCAGAGAGTTCATGAACCCTAATAAATTAAATCAATTATGCATTCATGCCACCCACCAAAAATAAGAAATTCAACGTTACTGGTATATAAGCCATATTGTCATCCAGTCAGGCAGCGTCCTCTATAGTGTATGTGAAAATGTGCTCTTTTCAATGTCGATGGTGTCTACACATAATTTCGTATTGTTGTCAAAATAATTTCAAAATGAATATTAAGCCTACTTTTGTTAAAGCTGACTCCGACAACTTACCAAGAATCGATTTTGAAGTGATCAATGAATTTTATTTGAAACATTTGCAATACTTTGGTACCGAAATGAATAATGAAAAATTGAAACGGTAGGTGGTATATTTAATAGGCCCCTTTTATTTATATTCATTTCAGACTTTGTATTTTATCGAAAGATGGAAAGCTTTGATTTAATTTCCATTTCAGCTCGGCCAAGGTAGTAATGGTAAAATTCTATCCAAAAATAACCTGAAAAAATATTTTTCAGGTTGAAAAACCTGAAAAAATATTTTTCAGGTTATTTTTGGATAGCAAGCACTCGCCGAGACCACCTTTCACAAAAAAAACGTTCTTTGATTGGATAATTGTAACAGTTGTTTTCACACCGAGTTGACAACAATAATAACAAAAATGGCGTCTGTCAAATTGGATCATCAGATCTGTGATTGGATATTAAAAGCCAATACACTTGGCAACTACGATCTAGATACGATAAATTTTATTGTCAACAGACACGCGGCCAATTTAAATTCTTGCTTTTCGAGTTGTTCTTTTTTCTGCAAATATAAAGAGATCTTGGGACCGATTAGGCTTGATAAGTATAATATACCCCTAACTCGATCAGTCTATAAACAAACCAGTATCATTTTCCATAGCATGAAACAAGCCCTTCATATTGAAACGCCGTAGTGTATGAAAAAGTACATAGCTTAACAAAAATATTCGGTATATTTTCAAAAAATTATTTTCAAGATGGTTTACTGGCATTTTTTTATCTCTTTCCTTAAATCACATTGTACCAACAAATTCTTCCAACTCACGAATCAATTTTTGGAGCTGATCACATATTGAAGTAGGATTGTTTACAGTCGGAAATTACAAGAACTTTTGGGACCTGTTTCTGACGAGTAACAGATTCATCGCGACAGCTGAGAACATTTTCAGTTATATCTGGCTACAAGTCATAGAATAATTTCAATTCACAGAAATCGAAATGAATGTGGTCCTGCTGGTGAATAAAGAAGAAACATTTTCAAGACCAAACTCGCATAAATATCTGTGGAATATCATTTAGAGCCCCGGTTTTAGCCGGGGCGGGAATTTGCCAGTTTCGGGATTCCATTTCAGAATATTCATTTTCTTATACATTACCTATCGTTTATCAAAATTGAGCTGAAAGTCATAGGATTTAAATTAATAATGTAAAAATAATAAGTGCTGCAATATATTTGATGACTGAGATAATTTACGTGAATGTTTATTGTCGTGTCTCTGATAGTTTAAAAGTTATATAAGCATTGAAGTCNATCATTTTATACAGTAGACAATGGAAGTCTGAACTAGTGAAATTGATCTAGATAATATTCCGGATCGAATGAGCCTAACCACTTAATTTTACTAAAAGTATGTCCATTCAACACGAATCTAAACTTATAGCCCGGACTAATGAAATGAGTGAAAAAAATCATGTTGAATGGTTTTATCACGGTACTGACGAGACAACAGTATTGCCCTACGCTCCAGGTTTCATTGAATCCGTTATGGAGAATGGGGACTGCCAGATTCATTGAAACTATTCATTCCCCACACTCAGGCTCATACAAGCTAATAAGCCTGAGAAGAACTATATCTGTTTTTCTCAATCATCAAATCATTGACGTGGAGTTTCCATCTCTTGATGAGAGGGGTATCGTACAAAAAGTGAAAGAAAAATGGATGAAATTTTTAGATTTTCTCTTCGAACTCTGCAGACCCTATTCCGATCACTTAGATTCTGATTTTTAGAGTCGTTGGTGGAATGATGGCCTCTATACTCTCGAATCTCAAGATCATGTCGGCTTGCCACACTAGGGCAAAAATTTCAGCCGAATTAATGCGGAGAGCTGTCATGCTCAGTTCACTGCGCTCTCTCTGGCCGTATGAATCTCGGACCCATTGATCACTTACCCCACGGTGTGGTTGATAATGCTGGTACGCCCTTCTGAATGTTGCGGGGCTTCGGGGGATAGGGCCTGACCTACGGTATTGTCAAAGCACCAGTGTTGCCCTTCACTCCGGAGGATATACAATTTGTTGTTTTCTCTCGACTATCAGAACAAGACGATATACATTGTGAATTTTTCAGCTCCTCGTCAAGAAGAGAAGAGAAAATGGATGAAATATCGTGATTTTTTTATTCAAACTCCACATACTCTTTCAATACCAGTCTGTTCAATGGATGTTCGGATTATTGGAATTATGCCCTCTTTACTCTCTGATCTCAATATCATTCTGTCATTCTGTCTCATTGTGTCTGCTTCGAGAACATAATTTTCGAACCCAACGATCACTTAATGTGGGGAGTGGTCATTGATTTATGATGCTGATGCGCCCTCTTTAATGTTTTAGGGCTTCGGAGATGTGGCCTAACCAGCGCGAACTTACTTCAAAAAAATTATAATGAAAATAATAATACCAGGTTCCAAATTATGAACCCTTGCTATCATGTTTGAACAAAAACTTTGAAATAGAGGAGTTTTGTGGTAAGGAGGAGTCAGACGTGTCTTGTTTCTTTATATCGATATTATGGACATCAGTTCTAAATCCCATTTTGTAATGAAGTTATCCATATTTACGATCAATTATCAATTCGTTAAACAATATACAGAAATGAAGCATTTACCTATTCCTGATCAATAGCATAACACTTCGGTAGAAACATAAATCAGTAACATTTACATTTTATTCATCAGGATGTGTTCCAATGAGCAATGGGCATTTGGTGCAGGGCAAGAATTGGACCTCGAGACTGATTTTCCATCAGCACCATGAAGGTAGGAAAATAAAACGGATGTCGGATATCAGCCGTTCATACAGATGATATGTATAGAATTGAAATGCATATTATCTTAGACGAAATGAGATATTGTGACTAGAAGTAATTGAATGGTTTGGTGATGCAGATATGAATCAGCCATTACATAATTATGAGGCAATGTTAATGGAAATATTCGCACTTTCTATGGTAAAAGACGAATAATATCCAATAATGGAGCAGTTGTAGGTTTGTTTCATAACGTGAGATTTCAAATAGTTTGACTTTCGACATATTGTTACTTCAGATAACTCGTTCATTTATGGCTAGTGACATTGATGTGTGAGTTCGGTGGAAGGTGGCATAGGAGGGACTCTTTCACAAAAAACTAGATTTGAAAAAAAACAGGATATGGAAAATACAGTTAAATATTTCAATCAGATGATACCTTCTATCAATAAATTATGAATATAAACGTGGTTATTATCTTCTGTATGCTATACTTGTGGCATCTCTAGCTATAATACATCACAAGTCATCAATTGCTCTGGCAATTGTACCTTGAATATGGCTCAATCGTCATATGAAGTAGGACAAACAGGTATCACAAGTCTATAAAACATCAAATTCACTTCTTACTAAATTTGAATGATTCAGGCAAATACTTTATTATTATAAACAGCTCAAAATTCTTTATTAAGCCTTAGTGGAATCACGTATGGGATATTGGCCTGGGGAGCAGCATCTAATTCACATATCCAGTACCTCGATGCAATCCAAAAACAATTTTTGAAAATAATAACATCCAAACCAATCAGGTATTCGTCTAGTCTAATATATACGACATCATTTCTATAAAACTGTGTTGCGACAATACAAGAAATATTTCAACTCACCTATTATAATCAGTCACAAATATGAAACTCGTCTAGAAACAAGTAAATCATTCGAAACACCTATATCAAAAACACGAATTGGTCAAAGGAATCTTGTTTTTCTATCAAATCGCTTCTACAATACTCTTCCTTATCTAAGGAAAAAACAGTGATACATTTCCTCTTTTATTCAAGTAACTCACCCTCAAGGCAGACGATCAGTTTCATGGTATTTTATGTAACAGAGATTCATTGCTCCCAATTATTTCATTATTACTATTACTTTGGTATAGTTTATCTTACGTTCATCATTGTTTACTATCGTCTTAACTTGAACCTAATGAAATTATAGTCTCTCATCAAAAAAGGATAGTAGTATGTAAAATAGGCTGAAACATCAAATCAAATCAAATAAAATCAAAATATACTTTATTGTCCAAGAATAACAATTCTCATGACAAAGCATACAGTCACCATGATAACATCACAAATATACAGTTAGCGAGGATATCATGAATACACATAAATTCACACTTACAATAAGCAGACATAATTACATATACGAAAGCAATAAGATTTACACCACTAAGCCAAATAACATTGAACAACAAAACTACGATGTGCCAATTAAATTAATAAAGTAACATGCCGGAAAAACAAAAAGAAAAAATTTTTACATTTTCACATGAAATTACAAGGACTACCTCTAAATATATAAAGAATTAGCCATACGTTATATGACCGCCGCCAAAGATAGAGATCTCAGCAAAAAGAATCCTGAAAGTATTCTTCCAGGGTATAGTAGGCCGTCCCAACTATGAGCGTTTTTACAAATTTTCTGAACTTGACTTCGCTTTTGATGACACGCAAGATTAGGGGAAGGTGATTGAAAATTTTCTTGCCCTCAAAAATTGGAGAGTTGCGAATTAAGGTTGAGGAGGGAATTGGAAGCGAGATCAAGTGAGAGGAGCGAATGTTATAGGTTGACTCAGAAGTAATTATAGCTGGGTATTTCTTGTGCATGAGGCAATCCATTTCCAAAATGTAGATACAAACCAATGTCAGAACTCCATGTTGCATAAACAAGGGACGACAGGATTCACGGTAATCAGAACTACATAGGTATCTAATTGCCCTTTTTTGGTTTTTTTGAGAAATGCTGTCATTCTCCTCTTCATAATTTTCTCGACAATTTTTGACAGAACAGGTAGGATATAAATTGGTCTGTAGCTGGAAGGCGACTCGAAATCACCACCCTTGTGAAAGGAAATGATAGTCATACCCACGCACAGGACCTGCCTTGGTGGAATCCTTCATTCATATAGGGATAAATATGCCTAATGAGACTATTATTGTAATTTCATTGAATTCGTTGTATTATATTTTACTGATATATTCACATATTATTATATTTTATTGATATATTGATAACTCAGCCAGTATTTAATATATTTCCATTAATTCAAAAATTTTACATTTACTCACATTGTATTCTACTTTGTGTAACTAAAACTGCCACCAACGACAGTTACGTATTAAACTCGCATATAACCTCTCTTCTATTGTTGATTCTATAGGTTCAACTTTATATCTGTATATCATATTTGTGTTTCACCAAATTTTTGAAATTATGTTGTTCCTGTTCCCTTTCTTGTACATCAAATTTTTTATTTTATTTCGCAAGAAGTTGACAAAATAAATCAACTTCGTCAGGTTCCCTATTTGGTTTCTGCGAAATATTTTTTAAGACATGAACTGCTTTATCCATTTGCCTTTTCGCTTATACTAACTCTGGTGCAGGTCGTTTTTTGGAGGGAGTGGTGATTGTCATTTGGGTAGCAGAGTAATTACATTCAGCTATGTGTTTTTCTTCTTCAAGTACATTCATAGGTTAATTTTGGTCAGAGGCTGCTCCATTCTACAACAAAATGCTTTTCTGTTATTTCATATTTAATTGTTATTTTTATTTTTGTTAATGATGTTGCTTTTATTATTATTCCAGATGCCTGCAACTAGAGATGCATGGGTTGCCGTAGTGAAAGGGTTTGAAACAACTTGGCAATTTCCACATTGTTTGGGCGCTCTTGATGGAAAACATGTGAAACTACAAGTTCCTATTAACAGCGGTCCAGAATTTTTCAACTATAAACACGACTTCAGCATGATTTTGCTAGTAGTGACTATAATTTCTTATTTGCCGATATTGGTACTCATGGACGTATGAGTGACGGTGTGGTTTTTAGTGATAACCTAGTCAAAAAATTACTCAAAATGAAGTTTTTCCGGAATCGATTCAACTGCATCGTAAAAATATGCCTGTGCCATATGTTTTTGTGTCAGATGCTGCCTTCGCTTCATCGAAGAGGCTAATGAAACCTTATCCTGGTGTACCACCTTATGATAGTCAACAGACGATCTTTAATCAGCAACTATCACGCGCACGAGTAGTAATTGTATGTTCATTTGGAATAATGACATCTGTATTTAGAGTGTTCGCAAAACCTATGTTGCTACAACCAGAAAAAGCAACAATTATAACTCCTTCTTGTGTAATTCTACACAACTTCTTTAAGAGAAGTAGGACCTCGAGGAATTTATACATACCTGAAGGGAAGATAAACCACATTGCTCAGGAGCAACACAATGCTCTAGTGCCACTGGAGCAAACATCAAGGCGACCAACAGAAAACGGAAGACAAATAAGGGACGAATTTTCAAGATACTTTTTCTTACATAGACAGACCTAAAAAATTATCTATCTAGCATGTATTATTGATAGTAAATGAAATAACATTTTTTTTAACTTACCTCTGTGTTTATTGTAGTAGTGTTCATCTTATTATATAGTGACCCTGTCCATAAATTCATGAGCAAACCAAGTTGGTTTGAAGACCTCGTCTGAGGATGCTCCTGAATGAATACTGTCTTCAATTTTCTTGGTATAGAGCCTGTACGTGCTCATTGAAGACTCTCTTTTTTTTAATTCAGCTACAGCATATTTGAGGCCTAAATTGACCTGTATACGTTGCCATGCATAGGCAACAGCGTTTCTATTTTTGAGGTCTTTGACTGTTGGATTTCATAAAACTTGTTCCGTTTGACAAAGCTTCAAAAACATTAAAACGTTTTCATTTGACCATGTCCTGGGATGACATTATTTACTTTAAATAATAATGAAGACGATGCGCACTCTCACTTCGCAGACTAAACAAGTTAAAAGACGGTTTATTACGCGCCAATGTGTTTGAATGGATTCATTATTATTATATATAATCTATATATATCCACCACTTATCATCGAAACAGTGGACTGGTTGGAAACACATCAAAATATATCAAAATAAAACTTGAACATTAATGAAAATGTTATATATGCTTCTTTCAGAAATTTCTTCTGGAAAGGACACAGTATTGACTATTTTTGGAAAATAAACAAAAATGTCCTATGATAGTGTTGTTAAAACTGGAACTTGTGGAATCCAAATGAAAACTATAAATTGAGTAAAATCTGGTATTTCTTTCAATACGATATATGTTATCTATTTATCCATCCTCACTTTCTGAAATGAATTGACCATTTATCCCCTACTGGTAGTGTAGTTCATGAAGTTATCATGTATCTTCATCGAATAACGCCAAATCAATCAGAAAAAAAAAGAAAAAAAATACCTATTGAATATTTCACCCTTCAATACAATGAAATTTCTGAAGATGACGGAGCTGTTCGACCAGTTCCTTCGCCATTTCAAAGAATCTGACCGCCAAATTATAATGTCAGCGAGATTGCCAAAATATTCCGTTTCAAATAATTATAACGTCCCAAAGTTAATGTTACTGGATTTGAAATGAACTGAAACACTCAATATTTTTTCATTACATCTCAAGATTACTCTCTGCTTGGTGCGAAATGAGAAACATTTTCAGTTTTTAAAAAAAAATTACGATAAAGCGAATATAAATACATTGATGATAGGTCATAATATTACGGAGAAAAGTTGTCGAGGATGAT